>CAUYTI010022490.1:0-52730 GCA_963575145.1 Galago senegalensis
GCCGCCAAACAAAAATAATGGCTGCAACTGAAAAATAGCCGGATGTTGTGGCGGGCGCCTGTGTCCCAGCTACTTGGGAGGCTGAGGCAGGAGACTTGCTTGAGCCCAGGAGTTGGAGGTTGCTGTGAGCAGTGAAGCCATAACGCTCTACCCAGAGGGACAGCTTGAGGCTCTGTCTCAAAAAAAAAAAAAAAAAAAAAAAGTGAGGTGAATAGGATAAACTTTTAACAATTTATTTTGTATAGACAAAGGTCTGTACTTTTATTGTGTTTATTTTTTTCAGGAAGTTTATGGTTGTTTTTTCCAAAGAAAAATACAAGAAAAATTATATATAAACAATGATGTTTGCTGTAGCTTTTCTTTTTTGAGAGTAGAAAACTGAAAACAACCTAAAGTTTCTAAGGTTTCTTTTTGGAAGAATGATCAACCAAATGATGATCTATTTCTAACCAGGTGCCGATGCAGAGTCTTAAAGGAACAAAAAGTGACACAGAAAGTTCTTTAAGACATATCGTTAAATGAGAAAAACAAGACAGAACAACACAAGGTCTCATTTATATATGTATATGTATATTTTTAAAATATTTCATGGAGTGCAAGATGTTATTTTCCCCCACTTCAAACATCTAAAATCTGGATACATCTTAAAATCAATGACATCATAGATTAATTGGCAATGGTTTTTCCTTTCTTGGTGGTACATAAAACTGTGGCATTTCTTGCAAACAAAAGGATCATACACGGTAGATATACATAAATGTGTTTATGTAAATGAGCTTTTTCCAAGTCAACGTCCATTGCCAAGTCCATAGGAGACGGTTTGTGGGAGGAGTCTGGTTAGATAAGATAAAGGTCACAGGAACATTTTACTCTCTTGGTTTCTGTGTTGTGTGAATTTTACCAATACATGTGAAACAGAATCCTGTTTGAACAGTTAAATATATGTGGACCTAGAAAAAAAAAAAACTACTAGAATATAAGCCAAAAGATTCTTGGTAGTTTTCTCTGGGTAGAAAAGTCATCATTTTATTTTGCTTATCTGTATGTGAATTTTCTTCTACAATTAATATATATTAGTTGTGTATATATATTTTTAAAGCCAGCACATAATTCCAAGATCTGCTGATATTAACTCTATCAGTGGCCAACAAATATGTAAAGAAGCCCTGGGTATACACCATCAGTATACAAGCATGCTCACATCCCTGCTCACCTACACAGGGAGCTAGTTATGTAATCCGGACACAGATCACTTGTTCTCACCTGAGTGTGTCTGTTAGGTGCTGGGCCCCAACAAAGACCAATGAGCAAGGCCCCTGCTCTCTGAGAATCCACAGCCCAACTTACGGGGAGACGACAGATGCATAAATAAGAGGAGCTCTGCCCTCGCCAGCTGACCTGCTGCTGACACTGTATCATTTTGCTAAAATGATAAAACCTCCCACCTGGTGAACTGTGACTTCCTCGGGCAAGCTGGCTAGATGATTTGGATGCAAAAAACTCAAGTTCATTAATCCAGGGATCTTCAACTCTGTGTCTTAAGGTAAACCTGTATATTTATTGCCACGAGTAGGTTTTTATCTCTAGTATAACAAAATCCATTTTATGATGTGATTTCTTAGAATAAGGTACCTTTCTCTGATTAAAATCAGATAAAAAAAATGTTATCCTTTTGAGATATTTTACCTCTTTGAAGTTACCTGGACTCTGGGTTTCCTCATATGACCTAGAAATGAGGAGAGAACTTCATTAGGCTCTCGACTTTGAGACGCCGTTAGTGGAAGACAAAAGCCGTGGATCACAGCCACCGTGTCAGAGCCTCCTAATAATCACTGCCATGGTGATGTAGGTGGTGTATTTTTAATTATCACAGGGATCCAGTGTTTCACGGGTAATGAGCTGAATACGTATCCCTTGATGGCTTCAAGTAAACACAGAATTTATTTCAGCTCCACTGAGGTTTCAGACCTTCCCTTGTTCAAAGGCCAACTGACATCAAATCACACCTAAATATATGATGCTATTGTGTCCCCAGACATTAGATATCTAAACACATTTGCTTATCCTGTTAGCAATTTTCTCCTCATTTGACCCCATTTTAGGGGCAGATGTCCACTTCCTCCTCCCAGAATGGTCACCTGGACAGACCGTAGGCACACACAGCTGGCTTGGCTGGGCTCACAGACCCACGGAAGAACAGAGAGAGGTGTGAACACCCTAGATCATGTGCAAACATGTGTGTGGTGGGGGTGGGGGGCCGTTAGGCGCGAGCTGGAAAGAAGGAGATTCATTCCGAGGACTGGAAAATGACTTAGAGGACCAGGGACTGTGGTAACTCGGCTAATTACCTGTAAAGGTAATCAAAGGCAAACATCTTCACTGCGGCCAGGGAGAAACAAAAGATAACTACGAACAAGTGACAATTAGGTTGACAGCTGGGAAGAAGTCAGAAGACAGTAGAAAATCATCTTCAAAATGCTGAGAAAAAAACAATGTCAACCCAAACTGAGGCATTAAGGAGACTATTTCTCAGGAGCGCAGGCAAAATGAAGACATTTTCCCATATATACTCAGAAAGTTAAGTTAACCTCCACATCCTCACTAACAGAAAATCTGAAGATAAGAGAAACAAACAAACAAGAAATCCACCAGGTAGGTCTGAGAAAAAAGGCTAAGGAAACTTTTCTAAATTGTAAGTTTTGAAAATTCTAAAATCGATATTATAAAAAGTAGTATCTAAATTGTAGGGTCAGAAAAAGAGCTAACACAACAGACAGTCTTGTTGGAGATTTCCTACAATCCTTGTGTTATTTGAAAGGAGATGTAAAGATACAGATCAATTTTACATTCTTTTAGGATGCATGCTGTGGTTTTGAGAATAATCATTAGAACAAGAGGAATGATACATTCCACGTTAGTAATGTAAAAAAGGAGAGAACACAAGGAGGAATACAATCTGTTCCCCCCAAAGGACAAAATACTGGGATAAAAGGAAGAAAAGATTTAAAAAGTGACAAATGTAAAGCATATAATCAAATCTTAGAAAGTAAATTCAAATGTCAGTAATCACAAAACATGAAATAGGCTGAATTATCCACGAAAAAGTTAGGAATTGTCAAAAAACCATTCTACTGTATTCTAAGATATGGCAACTCTAAGGCATAAGAACATAGAAAGGTTTAAAACTAAAAGACGAAACCAATATCTTAGGCAAATACTAACCTAAAGAAAGTCGCTGTAGCTCTATCCATGCCGGTTAAAACTTTGACACAAATAGCAGAAGACCAGCACACAATTTAAAAAGTTGAGTTAAGCAGAATATTAAAATTCTAAGTTTGTATACAGTATTCCTGAAGTTTAGAATATATAAAGGAAATTTGATAGAACCGTTAAAGAGTAACTTACACGCAAACACATTAAATACACTTGATCTGGTGACCATATCTTGAACTCTGAAGCCAAAATAATGTTAGTCTTTGTAAAGGTTAATGCAACAGACAAACTTCTGCCAAGTTTTACCCAGAAAAAAAAGAAGAGAGGGCAGCACCTGTGGCTCAGTGGGTAGGGCGCCAGCCCCATATACCGAGGGTGGTAAGTTCAAACCCGACCCCGGCCAAACTGCCATAACAAACAAAAATAGCCGGGCATTGTGGTGGGCGCCTGTAATCCCAGCTACTCAGGAGGCTGGGGCAAAAGAATCGCCTAGGCCCAGGAGTTAGAGGTTGTTATGAGCTGTGATGCCACAGCATTCTACTGAGGGCAATAAAGTGAGACTCTGTCTCTAGAAAAAAAAAAAAAAGAAGAGAAAAGATACCAAAAAACCAATATCAGAAATGAAGAGTCTATAACTACAGATAAAGCAGAAATTAAAGATAATGAGAAAATGAGAGGCACATGTCATACATGTGACGTGAACCTGAAGAGATCGGTATCCTGGTAAATAGAGCCCACACAGTGGGTACACACTATTTTTAGATTAATTCTTGAAAAATATAATTTACCAAAATGAACTCTTAAAAAAAAATAGAATCAGTATTTTAACACCTTTCCCCCCAAAGGCGGGAATAGGCGGAGCACAGAGGATGTCTAGGGCAGAGAAAGTGCTGTATGACGCTTAACGGTGGATACGCGTCACCATAAATGTGTCCAAACCATAGAACATACAACACCGAAAGTGGAACGGTAGAATTTGGGTGATAACGTGTCAACGCAGGGTCATCAGTTGTGAGAAATGCACCACTCTGGTGAGGGATGCTGGTAAAGGGGGAGCTGTGCCTGTGGGGGGTGGGGGGCGTGGGAACTCTCTGTACCTTCTGCTCAACTTTGCTGTGAACCAAAAACTGCCTTTAAAACACACACACACACACAAAATAAAAATGAACAAAAAAATCCCCAAACTTCCCAAAAAGGAAATGCTAGACTCAGTACTTTTAGGAGCAAGTTCAATCAAACATTGAAGCAATAATTTTTTCAACGTATACAAACTCCTCCAGAGAATAAGAAAGAGGACACATTCTCCCAAATCCTTCTCTGAGGCTGGTATAATATTGATTCCAAACCAGATAAAGCAAAACAATAAATGAAAATTAAGGCCTATCTGACACATGAACATAAAAGCAAATGTTCTATACAAAATACTAGCAAATCGAGTCCAGCAATACATAACAAGATAATAAAACATGACTGAACTGGGTTTATTCCAAAAATGCAATGGTGTTGAATATTAAAATCAAACAATATAAGAGTGGCACCTGTGGCTCAGTGGGTAGGGAGCCAGCCCCCTATACTGAGGGTTGAGGATTCAAACTCCACCCTGGCCAAACTGCAACAAAAAAATTGCTGGGTGTTGTGGCAGGCAACTGTAGTCCCAGCTACTTGGGAGGCTGAGGGAAGAGAGCCACCTAGGCCCAGGAGTTGGAGGTTGCTGTGAGTTGTGACACCATGGCACTCTACTGAAGGTGATAAAGTGAAACTTTGTCTATAAAAAAAAAAAAAGAAAGAAAAAACCAAATAATGTAATCTATCACACTAATAGATTAAAGAAAATAGGATATGCCCAGTACATGCAGTTAAAGCAGTTAATAAAATTTAATATCTTTTAATATTAACATTTTTTAAAAAGTCTCTTAGCTGGCTCGGCGCCCATAGCTCAATGGTTAAGGTGCTGGCCACATGTAGCGGGGCTTGTGGGTACGAATTGTCCAGGGCCTGTTAAACAACAACAACAATAACAAAACAAAACAGAAAACAGCTGGGCATTGTGGCAGGTGCCTGTAGTCCCAGATACTGGGAGGCTGAGCCAAGAGAATCACTTAAGCCCAAGAGTTTGAGGTTGCTGTGAGCTGTGATGCCACAGCACTCTACCAAGGGCGATATAGTGAGACTCTGTCTCAAAATTTTAAAAAAGTCTCTTAGCAAATTTGAAATAGAAACTTTCTTAATCTGATAAGGGATTTCTAACAGAAATCTAATCTTAACTAAATCTAAGGGATCATTGGTGAAACATTAGAAGCACTTTTTTTAGTCCTTGGTTATTCTTTTTTTTTCCCCCCAACATATTACGGGGGTACAAATGGTTTAGGTTACATGATTTATGTTTTAATGCTTGAGAGTCCTGATGATAGGTATGTCCATCACCCAAATAGTGCCCATTGCTCTCATCAGGTAGGTTTGCCCCTCCGCTCCTCTCCTCTCCCTGCAGTTGATTTCCATTGAGTTTTACTTCCCTTCATGAGCATGTGGCTCATCTATTAGTTCCTTTGAAAAACTGGAAACAGAAGGATGCTGGCCCCTCCCACACTGGCTAAAACACAGCAGTCCAGTCGCACAGTATCCAGTGTAGCCCTGATTATAATAAAATACAAATAACCAAAGGTATAAACACTGGAATAGAAGAAGCAAAACTATCAATATTTACCTCTAATAGAATTTTCTACGTGTAAATCTCACCCTCAAATCTACAGACTAATTACAAGAATTAATGAAACAGTTTATCAAGATTGCTGCTACTACTCAAAATGCAGACATCCTTAACACACTTATATACCTTGCAATAAAAATTTATAAAATATAACTTTTAAAAGTTAACACTTTAAGTACTATTAAAATACCTAAAACCTAGGTATAAATCAACAAAGGATATGAAAAATCTTCATGGATAAAAACTTTACTGAAAGCTATTAAAGGTTTACACTGATTTAGAAAGATAATATGCTCACAGATAAGCCAACTTAATGTAAAAAGATATCACTTCTCCCCTAACTGACCAGTAAGGAAAATGTAACTCTAATCAATCTCAATCGGTGATTTTATAGTCTTGTTAAAGATGATTCTACATTTGTATAAATGCCATAGCTAAGACGTTCATGAATAAGAACAAAAGTGGCGAAAGGGATTACCCTATAAGATAAAAACGACTTAGTACTATGTTGTCCAAATCCTTCCAGGTAAATACAAAAGGTGTAAAGTCTCCATCTTTTTTTATGGCTGAATGATATTCCATGACATGCATTTATCCATTCATGAGTTGAAGGACTCAACCACAAACTTGTACTTTACCTAACAAATGCAAACAATGTAACCTAATTGTATGCACACTTATATTAATCTGACGTTTAAAAAGTTGTACAAAGACTAATTTTAAAGTGATTATAATTAAAAGAGTGGTGTTTGTGCAGGAATAAACAAATAGACCAACAGGACTGACAAGGGAGCTCAGAAACAGACCCATACATATATGAATTTGCAGACTAAGAGAAAAATACCAACAACATAAATGCTAACACAAGTAATTATTCATATGTAGAGAAAGAAAATGTTTACATACCCACTTCACACCATACACAAGGATAATTCCAGATGGATCAAGGACTTAAATGTGAAACATAAAACATTAAAGGGTTTATAGTAAGACAACATCTTTGTGACCTCAAGATAAAGGAAAATGCTCTAAGCAAGTCACAAAACGTGCAAAACTTAAAGGAAAACATAGACAACAGCAACTTTGTCTTAAAATTAGGACTTTCTATTCATAAGAAAAAAATATTTTTTAGGAGAAGATATTTGTAACACAGAAAATGACAAAAGATTAGTAGCATAATATAAAATAAAATTCTACAAGTCAATAAGAAAAAAAACAACTAAATAGAAAAATGGGCAAAGATAATGAACATTCCTATAATGGAAGAAAGAATACAAATAGTCCAATCATCACAAAAGATGATTAACCTCATTACTACTTAAGAAGTTGAAAAGGAACTTTAAAGAGGTACAATTTCTCTCCACTAAATTTGCAAAAATTAAAATCTGGCAATACCAAGTATTGTTGAAAAGGTGGAGCTACAGGGACAGGAACAGGGTGGAGCTTGCAAGGGACACTGATGATTTTGAGAAGAACAATCTGGTGGATGGTGTGAGTGAAAGTCCTGACCATGGATTTGAGAGACCATGAGAGGAAAGGAACAGAGGTCAGTGAGTGTAGATGGCACAAAGAAATGGACT
Organism: Galago senegalensis; assembly: GCA_963575145.1. Taxonomy (NCBI): domain Eukaryota; kingdom Metazoa; phylum Chordata; class Mammalia; order Primates; family Galagidae; genus Galago; species Galago senegalensis. Next base: position 7,501 of record CAUYTI010022490.1, read on the forward strand.
AGTGCCTGGTGAAAGATGTCAGGTCAAACATTTTTATTTGGGTTTCCCTCCCTCTTCAGATGGGAAAAAAAGTAGATTGGGAAAATTCCTGATGCAAGAGAGAGGTAAGAACTGATGGGGTGATCTCCTGAGAAGATAAGAGGGGGTGGGATAAAGGCGGGAGTGGAGAAGGGACTTCAGACAGCAGCATGGACAGTTCACCTGGAGGAACTGGGGAAACACAGAGGCACCGGTGTAGGCGCTGACAGGGGGGCAGGTGTGGCATAAGAGTCAGTAGAAGCCCCTCTGATGCTTCTACTTTCTCAGAAGGAGTAGGAAGCAAGATCATCAGCTAAAAGGCTGGGGGAGAAGATGCTGGGATCTGGGAATAGAAAAGTTTCAAATCCTCATCCAAAAAAGTGGAAGAGTGAAAGGATTAGGGAAGTTCATTTCCCTTCTCCCAGAACATCAAAGACCTGTTTGAGATTTGTGGTCATTTGTAGGTGAGACCCGCTGGCAAGATTGTGTATTTTGTTCCCTAGCCATATCCAACCACACGAAAGCAGGCATAAGGGAAACAGAAATTTCCATTTAACCAAGATCATTTCTCTGCCAAGCCAGCATGACAAACAGAGAGGGAAGAGAGTTGAGAACGTACTAAGGGAGTGAGTGTAATGATTAACCATGGCATTCAAGTGGGGGAGGTGAGGAGAGAAGATGTCAAGTGGGTGAAGATGGGTGGAAAGTGGTAGGATCAATAGATGGAAGGTTCTGGTGGTACTAAGGATTGTTGGAACTGGGGAACTGGAGGGAGAGAACTGGAATGATTAAAGGTGGCAATCAGAGTGGGATGTGTGCACACGAGGTTCTGAGTAGTTTCAATTATTGGTTATAAATGTATCTAAGAAAAAGAAGTAAGATAGAATGGAAGATGGTCTTTGAAGCAGAGGAATTCAGGGAACCGGGAGTGTAGGAAGATGGAAGAATCAACTTTAGGCAAATCTACACGAATTAAGAAGGACGTAGGTTTTAGAGAATGACAGTGCACCTGGAGTTAAATAGCCCAGACATAAGGAGGCTCCTGCCCGGCTTCTCAGCCAAGTGGTGTGAGGGCTGTGGGGAAAGGCATCCACCACTTAATACGTCTCCAGGCGAAGCAATAAATGCAGGGAAAATGCACAAAGCCTCGTTTTAAAACATGTCAGTTCACCTTTTAAAATGAACTTGCCCATATCTGAAATGCTACCAGTCCCCCTTGAACAGCTCAAGTTCTATATACTTTACTGATTAATTCTTGAGACATATATGTTTTCTCAATTATCAGTCATTAGTCATTCAACACATTTCTATTCAGCCTATATATGACAAATATTTGCTTAGGTGCTTAGAATTCATCAGCAAGAACAAAACAAATATCCCTGCCCTTCCAGAGCTTATTTTCCAAGCCTATTTATTTTCTTTTCAATTTTGTGCAGAAATCAGAGGTGTGAACCACCTTGCTTTCATGGTAAATTATCTTGCTCCATGTACACTGAGAAGCTTGGAGCCAGTTAAAGAGAAAATAAAAACTAAGGTACCAAAGACTGAGTGGGGAAATTCCCTGCCAGGCAGGGAAGCCAGTCCAGGGCAGGGCGTGGGGAGGCTCCCAGGGATCAGAAGTGAGGGAGGTCTTTTAAAGCCTATCTTAGTTCCTTTTGTGCTGCTGTAACAGAACCCCTGACAATGGGAAATTTGTAAAGAACAGAAATTTATTTCTCACAATTCTGGAGGCTGGAAAGTCTAAGGCTGAGGGGCTGGTATCTGGAGAGGGCCTTCCTGATGTGCCATCTCAGGGCGGGAGGCAGGCCCAGGGCAAGCGTGCAAGACTGAGGGGGAGGGGGCTGAACTTAGCCTTTTCATGAGGAGTGGGCTCACCATACATAATTCATTCCAATATTAATCTGATCACAAGGGCAGAGACCTCTGGACCTGATCACCTCTTAAGGGTCTTGCCTCCATACTGTTACGTGGCAATTAAATTTCAACATGAGTTTTAGAACCACAGCAGAGCCCAAAGACCAGGAATGGCTTCATCTCATATTACAAGGCCAGGCCCCAGGTCTCTGTGTGCTGTTGACTGACTGATGAGGTCTGGGATTGTCATAAAGGTGGGCGACAGCTGGCTGGAGGGGTGTCAGCTATGAACATGGGGTACCTCTCCCAGGATCATGTGCCCAGCTGCCTCTGCACATGAGTGACCTGCTCAAGTTGGGTTTGTCTGGGTATAGTGTTGGTAGGATGAGGGCTGGATCAGAGACCCTTGGTCGAAGGTCTCAGACACAATTTATAGCAGTTTCCTAGGGCTGTCGAAACCAAGTAGGACAGGCTGGGTGGCTTAGAACACCAGAAATGTATTGTCTGATAGTTCCTAAAGGCCAGAAGTTTTCAAAGGGGCTCTGAAACCTGCAGGGGAAAACTTCCTGTCTCTTCTTAGCTTCTAGTGCCTTGGTGGCAGGCTTTGGCATTTCTGACTTGTAAATATAGGGTGTCCCAAAAGCCTCCCCTGAAGTTGCCATACATAGGGAAAATGGGAAGTAGTGGCTGAATGTACCTTCATTTACAAAATATTGATTACCAAATTTTACAAAAAGGTAGTCAACCCATAGAGAATATTTTGTAAATATTTTGTAAAATATGTCCACATTCCCTCTTTCCATAAAGATGTCAGTCATACTGGATTAGGGCCCACCCTACTGACCTTATTTTAACTTGATTCCCTCTGTAAAAACTCTATTACCGAGTAAGACCACATTCTGAGGTAGTAGGGGTTAAGATATTAGCATATGTTTTTATTGAGGATATAATTCAACCCATGACACAATCTCAGTCCCTACTGATGTGTCTACCCCCGACACCAGACCTACTGCATTTTCCTTTCCACCTCTCATTCTTTCAAACCTCCACAGCCAATGATGTGGTGAGTTCTGCACCCCCACACCACCCACCGGCAATTGCTTGTCCCCTGCCATGACCCACACACTGAGGCCCAAATGTCCCTTCCTCAGAATTTTTTATCTGGAGACTCAGCCTTTAAACAGGTGACTAGGTTCATCTGAGGCCATAGGGTGGGCCCTAATCCAATCTGACTGGTGTCCTTATACAAAGAGGGAATTTAGACACCAGGAGAGACACCAGGAATGTGCACAGAGGAAAGACCATGTGACAACACAGGCAGGCAGACAGACAGTGCCTGCTAGCCAAGGAGAGGAGCTCAGGAGAAACCAAACCTGCCATGCCTGATCTTTGTCGTGAGAAAATAAATGCCTGTTGTTCAAGCCTCCAGTCTGTGGTGCTTTGTTACAGCAGCATGAACTGACTAATACACTGTGAACTGCCCCTCCCTGCTTCATTCAGCTGTGCTCTGAAAACTACATGGTGATTTCCATCCTCAGATCAAGGGGGTAACCATGGGTGCCCAGAGAAGGTTTTTTATGCTCCTAAGAGCTCTCCACTTTAACACAATAACTAAGAAAATTACGTGAAGGCTATGTTAACCAGTTTGATGGAAGTGTTTCGGATTGTTTGTGAAAACCCCACACTGTACCCCAGAAGTGCATTAATGTACACAGTTACTATTCAATAAAAAAAAAAAGAGCTCTCCACCAAGGCCCCTGATGCCCACAGCACCTGGCAGAGAGTGAGGGGCTTGATGGAAACAGAGGGAGGAAGGATTGCCAGCAGGGAGCTTGTTCACGGTGTAGGGAATGGGAAAAAGGGTCAGGAGAATATGAGGCAGCTTGCCTGAGAAACAGCTTGGCTGAAGAGCCCAGTTCAGACTTGAAGTTCTCATTCATTTCAATATGTCCAGATATGGAGACAGCAGGTAGGCACCCTTCCCAAGTCTCCTCTGCCTCCACATTATCACTCAGCCTTTCTTTGATCCCCCCCCCTTGGATTTTTCCTGAATGTAGCCTCCTTTCCTTGGTGAACATGCACATATTCCTCCTGGTCCTGGACAAGGGTCTGGCCGCCTGTCACTGTCAGCCAATATGCAGAGACAGGAGTAGGTCCACCAAACTTTATTTGTCAGAAGGCAGGGATTCTGGAGAATAGTGAGAGTAGCCTCTCCAAGACTGTCTGTTCTTCCATTTCCAAAATCACAGTTTTATACATAAAAGTTAAAAGCAAAAACCATGTTAACCTTTATCTTAAACGACCATAATTAATCCTTATCTTAAATAATAATAATTGGCATAACCCATGCCCCTAAACAACATTTCTAATTAATCTTCTAAATCAATAGCCCCAAATTACTCAAGATATATACTTTTAGATTATAGCCGAATTTACAAAACAGCAAGAATGGGGACCTGGGGGAAGGTCACGCAAGACCAGCTGTGTCACGTCTGCCCTAGCCTAACTCCATCTTATTCTCACTATGTAAGCTCTCACTCTGCCCATGGTCCTGCCCTTCCTATTCAGGTTCTCTGCTTGTCTGTGCTCTTTCCCAGATAACAGGAAAGATCTGCAAAGAGCCTGGGGTCTTAAGCCCCTCAGAGGTTCTGGGCTCTGTGGACCCAGCTGTGGACCATACTGACTTGGGAGTTCACACTCTTGTGCTCTGAAGACAGAAGATAAACAAGAAAACTATCAGAGTAACGTGCTGAGAGTTAAAATGCAGAGGTGAGTTTGCAACCTCAGTCTCACCAGGGGTGGCTTTATGTGGGGTGGCTTTGGGGCACCTCTTGCTGGTATTGAGGACAAGGATTGACAACTTCCGATCTGCAACACTATTAATCAGGCTGTGAAAGTACTAGAGGCACCACAGAGTTCTGTTGACAAAAAAGCAAATAAGTTTTCTTATCTATACCAGACAGAGGGTGTAACCAGACCTAGTTAGAAAATGAATAAATAGTGATTGTAAGTCCCATTTCCTTTGTCTGTTTAGAGAGGAATTTTAGTTATCACAAAGCTTTCTTATCAGGTCTCTGATAAGCAAATGGCATGTTATTAAAGGCTATTACCTAAGAAAACAAAAACTAACACGTGCCTATATTATCCTGATACTTCCTTTAAGTCATAGACATCCAAGGACATTGGAAAGTGACTTGGAATACTGAAGCCATGGTCCTGCAGGCCTCAGTACTAAGTCCAGAGTGTCCTTTCAGGTGGAGAAGCCTTTGCAGAAGCCTCCCCTTTCCCTTGGGCCATGTTGGTGAGAGCTGGGAGGATCAGCCCCCCAGGCTTTTGGACTTAGAGGTGCCGTGAGGCAGCCCTCCGTGTGGAGCTCTGCTGGGAGGGGCATGCGTGGTACCAGGAGCAGCTGAAGCCTCCAAGCCTCAAACCCCACCCTCACCCCAAGCCTAGAGCAGGATAGAAGGTTTGGCTGTTATTGCCAGAGATTACTCCAGGGCCAGCTCACTGACCTTTGGCTTGGGAAGGGACTTATTGATCAATTGCTGCTTTTGAGGGCCTGCCAGGATTTGAAATGAAGCAGAAGTTCTCACAACATCCAGCCATAAGTCTAAGTCTTTTTTTTTTCAACCCAAGAAAAATAGTGAGATAACTTGACATTTTGCATGCTTAAATTTAGAATAGACTACAGAAATTGAATACTCACGTCATAAGCTGCTTCATTTAAGCACAACACACATACCCAGACTTGATATCATGTGACTTTATCTTGAGAGTGCTTCCTTTTGGCCTAAGTTTAAAACTCTTAAGGTGGCTAATGAATCTGGGAATGAGGCCACCTGTCCTTGATGGATGTCAGCCCTGAGTGCTTCCCACCACCACTGGAGGGAGGATGGGAATCAGATGGAGCTGGTGATTCTGACCAGAAGATGCTCCCAGGTGGAGAGCTTGGCTTTGGTTCCGCGTCAGTTCTGGAGAGAGAGTGACTTGTCGGAAGGCAGGAAGCGTGAGCAGAATATAAAATGATTGATTTAATCCAGAAAATTTTTTTTTACTCCGGCACCATGAGCAAAGGTGCAATGTTTTTAAAAGCTCCCTTTTGAGAAAATCGAGATAGATGTTAGAAAAATGAATCTAATAGAAGAAAAACAAAAGGCAAAGGGAGCCAAATAGTTCATCTCTGAGTATTCCAATGTAAAGATTCTTTTCCCCTTGGACATCGCCTTTTTCTTGCCTTTGTGGGAAGACCTTGTAATTTAGGTTAATCTCAATTATTGCTCCAAAGGCCAGCTGGGCTTGTGAGGTAGGACCATCTGTGCTGGGATGAGGTTTCTTCCAAAGACATAACTTTAACTCCCTGGAAGCTACATGTGACATCACACACTTGTGCAGAAACTTTTTCACTTGGGGGTGTCTTCCCGTCCAGCCTACACAGGTGCGTGCCTGACATTCTACCAGCAGGACAGTGGATAAACTATTTTCCTTTTGTAGGATACAACGAGAAGCCTGCAGGGAATCAGCCAGAACTGTTTGCTGGCTCTGCCTAAGGACAAAACATCCAGATCAAAGTGAAATGTTTAGTCAAAGACAGTGGGTCTGGTCAGGCGTCCCAACCCGTCCTGCATTTTCTCTACTCAAAAGTTGCTAGAATGGTGGTGACTGTGGCTCAAAGGAGTAGGGCACAGGCCCCATATGCCGGAGGTGGCAGGTTCAAACCCAGCCCCGGTCAAAAACTGCGAAAAAAAAAAAGTTGCTAGAATGAATTCAACTACCTTTTTTGGGTTTTCTTGTGGCTCTTGGTTTCTTCTGACTGTATCAATACATGTGTCTATTGACGCTTCTGTCACCTGATTTAAGTCCCAAGTCCCGCTGGTAAGTATGTCTACAGCAGGAATCCTGGAGATGAGGAATGAGGGAAAGATGGGGCCTGGGAGGGAAGAACCAGAGCCCCTGAACTCTGGAGGGCTGCACTCAAGTACTTATCCAATGCTTACATAGATCAGTTTAAAGGAATACATAAAGAAAGTGCAAGAAGGTCATCCCTGTTAGTGCCACAGTGCTAAATACGACCTAGAAAATATATTGTGTTTTGAATTTTATTTTCATGTTTACTTATTCAGAATTTTATGGAGGTACATGTATTTTGGCTACATAATTTGCTTTTGTGTAGATTGAGTCAAAGTTGTAAGTGTGCCCTTCACCGGAACAGTGTGCACTGTACCCATTACATGTGAATTTGCCCATCCCCACCTCCCTCCCACCGGCTTCATTGTTGTGTTTTACTCATGCGCATGTGAGTGCTGATCAACTGGTTCTAATTCAGTGGTGTTTGTTTTCCCATTCTTGTGACACTTCACTTAGAAAAATGGTCTCCAATTCCATCCAGGTTGTTACAAAAGATACTAGATCACCAATTTTTTTAATGGCTGAGTAGTGCTCCATGGAATCAGTATACATATAGCACAGCTTATTAGTCTATCATGTATTGGTCGGTACTTCAGTTGTTTTCATATCTTTGTGGTTATATTAGTGCTTCTTTAAACATTTGAGTGCAAGTGTCTTTTTTATAAAAATCTTTCTTTTTCCCCTTGAGGTTAATACCCGGCAGTGGGATTGCTGGATCAAATGGCAGGTCTACTTTTAGCTGTCTGGGGACTCTCCATGCTGCTTTCCACAGAGGTTGTTTGCAGTCCCACCAACAGTCTAAGAATTCCTTTCTCTGCACCCAAACCACCATCTGTTGTCTGGGGCCTTTTTGATAAGAGCCATTCTCACTGGCCTTAGGTGATACCTCAAGGTGGTTTTGATTTGCATTCCCTGGTGATTGGAGACTGATGAGCACTTTTTCATGTGTTTCTTGGCCATTAGCACGTTAACACTTGAAAAGTGTTTCTGGAATCTTTTGCCTACTTTTTAATGGGAGGTTGTTTAATTTTTTCCTTCCTGATTTGCTTGAGTTGTTTGTAGCTTCTGGTTATGAGCCCTTCATCAGATGTACAGCATGCAAATATTTTCTCCCATTCTGTAGGTTGTCTATTTGCTCTACTGATCATATCCTTGGCTATGCGGAGGAGAACATTATCATTAATGTCACAGTACACAACACCCCTTATTGGGCATATCTCATGTGCTGGCAACAGTGCTGTATGGTGGACACTATCCCCATTTTGATGCCAGAACAACAAACTGTGCAGTGCCAAAGAACTGTACCAGGAAAGGCCCAGGCCTGCATTTAAATCCCATATTCCTCATGGTGAGGAAGCCACGGCACAGAATGGTGATGTGACCTACCCACGCATGGTCACTGACCTGCTGAAGAATTAACAAAATAGCACTGTGAGAAAGAGCTGAGTCTGAGGACGTGGGTTGGAGCCCTTCCTGCAATTTGTTACCGTGTCTTTAGGGATATTGTATAATAACTCTTTGTACCTCACTTTCTTCATTTCTCCAATGTTCATACCTCCAACCCACTTTTATTCATGTTGGAGGGGAAAATATATGTGGATGGTTTTCAGTAACTACTTCTACTTTGCCTGAGTAGCATGCAAACTGAACGATGCCTATTTTAGCTACTAGTGGACTGAGAACTAGTGCTTCTAGGAGGTGGCATAACGTAGCATTAGCCTGGACCTCTGTATCCTGCAAACAAAACATGTCTGTTCCCTGGGCTCCTGGCTCTCGGGGTTCTATTCTGGCAGAATGCAGAACGAAGCTGCTGCTTCTGGTTACATGGAACAAAGCTTTGTGTTCCTCAGTTGTTTTCTGACCTGTAGAACCAAGGAAGTGCGTGTGGAAAAAGTCCCAAAGAATTGTGAAACACCTTGCTTTCTTACCTTCCTTTGCCGGCAAAGGCCCCAGACTGCTTCAGGGAAAGCCATAAGGTGAACTGCTGGTGCTTCAGAGAGGGTTGTGGGCTCTGGTGACCCTGTCATCGTCAGCCTTGCTTCCTATGCCTTCCGGGGCCCTAAGGGCAGGGCTGAGTGACCCCTAATATCCATTCCTTTTTGCTTTACTGGTCCAGAATGGCTGAGTCCCCAGAGCCATGGGGTTGTCAAGTTGCATAAAGCAGATGATGCCCTGTCAAAGAACTCCAGAGAAATCTCAAGCTGTCTTTCAGAAGGGATACTAAGCACCTCTTTGCCCGAACCATGCCTAGCACAACCCGGCAGCCCTGCTTCAAGTTTCAGAAGTAAGAGCAGCTTACTATGCATCGAGTCCTTTCTCTGAGCTGGCTGGGTGTTGGTGCTTCCTCAGCACCCTCTCCAGTCCTCCCACAGAGCCAGCAGGGAGAAATCTCTCTCACTGCACAGGGAAAGAATTCAGGCTCGAAGAGGCAAAGGACAAGCCAATGGACAGAGCTGGGATTCGAACCCAGGCCAGTTCTTCTGCTGACCTTCATTCCAGCTGAGCAAGGTTAAGCCTGGGGTAGGTTAGTGCCTGAGGGTAATTAGCACTGGTGAGTTCATATCTCTCATATTAACAACCTCTCTTATCAAATTCTTGCTGTATGTCTGTGTTTTATTGCAATGTTGCATCCATTTTCATAACACCCCATTGCTATTCCCGTGTTAGGGGGTGAGGGTTCTGGGACCTTAAGTAACTCAGCCATGGGCCACAGCTGCAAGAGTGTGAACCAGGATTCAAAGCCAGGCCTGTCTGACTGTGAGATCCTTGCTCTGAGCTACACTTGTTAGTGGTTCTCTGACTTTTGTCGTAGGAACTAATCAACCCTGGGCTGCCCCTCGTGGCAGGCAGGACAGCTTGAAGGCAGGCAGGAGAAGGGCAGGGGGTGCGGAGGAGACCAGCTTGGTTCTGCACTCCACCACCTGTCCCTGTTAGTGTCATCGGGATCCAGCTGTAACACATGTCAGGCATGGGGCAGTGGTTTTGTGGTAATTAGATTAACCAAAAACAACCGGTGAGTGGCAATTCTAAGATTCAAACCCCAGGGAATCAGCCTTGGCTCAAGGGAATATTTTAAAAGGCTAAACTTAGGCAACTTTTAAAGATACTGGTTGAGTAGCTGCTGTCACCTCTGCTTTACAAATGAGGACACTGAGATGTCATAGGTTAGGTGACTCCTGAGGTCACATAGTTAATAAGCAACAGAACAGGGGTGGGACTTGTGGCTCTAGACAGTGCCCAAGAAACGGTTCCTCTGGCAGAGACCTCTTGCCAATGGACTCAACACAGAGACCCCTCCTTTGTCCTTGGCACCTCCATTATGAAGGGCAACAGCTCCCCTGTTTAGGTCCTGGTACTGTAACGTGACAAGTTCTGGCAAATGGGGTGTAAGCAGAAGTCCACTAGGAGCTCTTGGGAAGGTCACCACTTTTGCTGATAAAAGGGATAGATGCTGTTGACGCCACATCTTCCGACCTGCTTCTTGGTTTAATGGGGTCATGTGCTTTGGGGGGGCATCAGCCATCTTGCAACCTTGTACGAAAGGCGAGGACAGCTGACATCATGCAGCCACTGGGCCCGCACCATCAGATGCCCAGCTGAAGAATTCTGGGTATGTGCAACTAATACAGTCCTGTCTGGTGAGATTGCTAAAAGTTTGGCAATTGCAGCTGAGCAGGCTTTTGAGTGATGCGCGTCCTGACAGGGCAGAAGGAAGTAGCAGAAAGCCTGTGAGGCTCCGGCCTTGTTGCCGCCATTGATTAGTAAGCACCGAGACAGGGAGCTGTTCATCCCCGGGCAATGAAGCTCTAGCATGTGATGACAAAACTTTTGGAATGGTGGGGCTTGTGTAAAATTAGTGCTTCATATCTCCAACTAAAATGCATGCTGGGCAGACACAGAGCACCAAGTGAATAAAATTGATAGACTTTCAGGAGTAAAGTCGTCAAGGGCTATGGTCCTCCCTACAACCCCCTGGAGAGCCGATCAAACTTATGTGAAAATCTGACAAAGGTGGAAAGAAGGGCAGTTGAGGAGGACTAAAGTGAAGGGTGGGGGCCCTGAGATATTTCCCCCAAGAAATGTGGCGATATTGATAACTCTGCCTGACACCCTTTGATATGGTTTATATATTTGTTTCCCCCAAATCTCGTGTTGAAATTTGATCCCCAGTGTTGGAGGTGGGGCTTGGAGGCAGGTGTTTGGGTGATGGAGGCAGGTCCCTCATGAATGGCTCGGTGCTGTCCTCGCGGTGGTGAGTTCTCACTCCATTCATTCCCACTAGAACTGATCATTAAAAAGAGCCTGAGACCTTCCTGCCCATCTCTTGCTTCCTCTCACCATGTGATGCCCCTTTCACCTTCCACCATGACTGGAAGAACCCCACGGCCTCCACCAGAAGCAGGTGCCGGGCCATGCTTCTTGTACCACCTGCAGAGCCCTGAGCCAAAAAAGTCTCTTTTCTTTAGAAATTACCCAGCTTCAGCTCTTCCTGCATAAATGGACTAGGACACCCTCCTTGCTCCTCCGTGCTGTCTCTCCATCACAGGATGTATAATTGGCAATTTCATGCAGGGACTAGCAGCATACGCTTCAGATTGTCTGGGTTCAAATCTCAGTTAGGGGCACAATCCAGTCATGAAACTTACTATCCAGATGGTGTTGGCTAAGCTACTTAAACTCCCCAAGGCTGGGTGTGCTCCTTCGTCTATAAAATGAGCTAATACATGTACTAACGCCTAATTCATAAGGTTGTCATGAGGCTTAAATTAGATCAGCTGTGCCATGTACCTGTGTCAGTATCTGGCATGTGGTGTGTAGCTGGCAATGCTAGTCATTTGTAGCATTTACAGCAAGAGCAGGTGGCTACTTGTCCAGGTGTTATTAGCACACTGAAAGGCCATCTTGCTCTCTGCTTAAACCCTGCTGTGCTGGCCCTAATGCTCTTACACTGCACTCGCTTTGGGGTTAGGGAGCCAGGGTGGGAATGGCAGATAGTCAGGACCTTGGTCTTGGCCAGTTGAAGGCCTTGGCTGGTGATCTTGACTTTCCCAGCAGTAACTTGTTTATGCCAAAGAAGGCAAACTTCCACAGAACAGGTCAAGACAGGAGCAGAGGTACGGAGGAAAGCAGCCCATGAGTCAGGCACAGAGGTGGACCAGACATCCTCATGGACCTCATTCAGCCTTATGATTTCAGGTTGGGATAAATTGAAGGCAATAAATTTAACTCTAAGTGAGACAACCTGGGACTTTTTCCCCTCTCATTTAAGTCTGGGCAGTCTTCCTATTAGTCAAGAGAACAAGCCATATATCTCCCCGTGGACAGAGTGCTGGGCACACAATACCCGGCACTGTCTCCTCTGTTTCCAGAAAGGGTTGATGGATCCTTCCTCTTACATTTATTTCAGCCATTAATGTGGCACAGCAGAATTTCAACAAGACAGAAATAGAAGACAGAAAGGTTGGTCCTGTCAAAAGCTCTTAATATAATTATAAGTCCAACCTCCGCATGTGTCCCCAACCCCTGGAAAAATTCAGCTGCAAGACACTGGGCACCAAACTGAGGTGGGGGAGGGCAGGGCTGGGCAGGCTGAGGACAGGCTGATCCGTGCAAGGGCCTCTGCTGCTCTGCAGGACGACCTGAGACCGAGATGCCTGAGACACGGGAGATGCTGCCGCCCTGCGGGCTCCTTGGGAATGCTGCAGGTCCAAAAAGGCCGGCTGAGAGTTTGGATTATCCCAGGCAATAGTAGTGGCTCTAATAGTTTCAGTGGAAGCATTTTGGCTGCACCCACGTCCTGCAGCGCTGCTTGTGCACAGACTCTTTGCTGAAGGTTAGTTATATTGGAATAGGCTCTCATCACCGCCCTCCCTCCCCGCCCACAGTGTCTGCAGAAGGCGGCTGGGGACATCTAGGTCCGGGTACCAGGCTTTCAGCACACCCAGCTGGAGTACCTGGGCTACCAACAGGAAAGCAGATTTCTTCTCCCCTTGAATATTTGCTTTATGTTTAGTGTTTAATTTTGTCTTTGAAAGGCAATCTACAGAATGAAAAAAAAAGAAAAAAGAAAAGAAAAGCAGTCCCCAAAGTCCATTCTGAGCTGTCTCTTATCCAACTTAATTTCCATTCTAATGTTTATGTAGCTCCCACCGTGTATCTGGTATTTGTTATTCTAATTCTGCTGCTGTTCTCCTGGGATTTGCTGCTTCGTCTGGGGCTTGCACTGTACCATTTCTGGATTTGGAGCAGAACTACAGAGCTTGGATGTGGATGGAGGAGGCTCAGAAGAGGCCCAATACCCTGGGAATGAGCTCCCCATGGCTTCATTACTCCAAGCTCCAAAGATAGGCTGCCCTTTTGCTCCTCTGGCTGAGCAAATGGGCAGAGCAAATTGTCAGAGGAACCATTGCTGCCCTGGTAGTCAAGTGACAGAGCTCTGTGCTCTGTACACAGAACAGACTTGGGTCCCCAAACCTGGTCCTCCATAATTCTGTACCTAGCTTCTGTTGACAGTGGGGCTGATGAAATTGAAATTGCCTTTTATAAAATTAATAAAAGGCTATAAATTTGGGACAGTAGTAGGGACCTGAACTCTATAAAGGTATGGACATAGTTTAAAAAAAAAAAAAGAAATACATGCATGTGTGTGTGTGTGTGTGTGTGTGTGTGTGTGTAATCAGCTATTGCCCCCTGGCTTGCTTTCCTATAATTGCTTACTAAGGCTGGTCTTTGAGATATCTTCCAGGTCCTGCATTCTAGTGGACCATCTGACCCAACCATGTCAGTGATACAAGGAACCAATTCAACTGGTCTTGCAGTCTGGGAACTGACTCAGCACAAGAAAACAATTTCTACTTCTTGATCCTATGAGTTTATTTCCAACCAATCAGCAGATCCAACTGCCTAGCCCTTTGCCTATCAAACTATCTTTAAAAACTCTCCTAAATTCTTGTGAAGACAGATTTGGAAAATTCCTCCCATCTCCTTGCATGGCACCTATGATGTTAAACTCTTTCTCTAGTGTACGACCTGCTGTAACACCCGCATCTCAGTGTTTTGGCTTCCTCTTGAGCAGTGAGAAATTAACTTGGTTGGGTTGTAACACTGACTGTTCCTTTAAGAGGCACCTCAGTTTAATGTTTAAAATGCTCTCTTGTGCCAAGCCAGATTGCCTTGGTTTTGAATCTCAGAACTACCATTTACCAATTGTGTGACCTTGGACAGTTCTTTAACTTCTCTGTTCCTCAGTTTCATCATCTTTAAAATCAGGTACCAACAGTACAGGCCATTGTTAGCCTTAAATGAATTAATAGATATAAATTACCTGGAAGAGGGCACACACATCAGTAAGACCTCAGGAGTTTGCCTAGATGCAATCCTCAGCATGCTCAGCAGGGTGCGCTGTGCACCCCTAGTGCCACAGAGTGTGCACAGGGCGCCCTCAACTGGGGGCTCCGCTGGACCCAACTGCCTAGTACCCACTTATGGATCCCATTGGACTAATGGGTGCTTCCATCCCTTTAGGCTCCATCTTAATCTTTCTAGCCCACTTGAGCAATGATCCCTGTAATGTGCCTTCTTTGTGAGGAAAGCAAGAGGGCAGGAGGGTAGAAAAGAATTCAGATTCTCACTCTCGTCCTCAACGCCAAGGCCACAGGACCAGCAAGTGGCATGATAGGCATTTAACCCGTGTGGACTTGACACTCAGGGCACACTTGCTCAGCAGTCTAGGAGGTCCCTGGAGGGGGAAGGGGTTACCCCCTTTTTCCAGGGGCTGCTTGTGCCATCCCAGGCTTTGGAGTGCTGGGTGGTGTGGACGATTCCACCAACAAATCTCTGAAAACAGAAGTAAGGCTGTTTCATAATCTTCAAAGATTGGATACATTCCAGGCAGTGGAGAGAGAAGCTGGCCTACTTTTAAAAGCTTCAGAGAAGGAAATTCCCAACACGCTCCAGACCTGGGAGAAGCTGCCACCTTCAGGCCAAGCATGGTTCTTTCTAAAATGCTCAGTTGTCAGTTCCACCCTCACTTTCCAAATCTGTGCCCCTGCCTGGGTTTAGATCAAACCACAGCCCATGCCCTGCTGGAGTTGCTTCGGGGCATGTGTGGACAAAGCCTCTCTCTGCCCTCCTCCAAATTAGGTCCCTTGGTAGGACGTGCAGCTGGCTCTGTAGCACTCTCTGCATGGACCTAACCTGCTTTGCAGCACATGGCCAGCTGCCTAAGCCGCTGCTCCACAGCACAGAAATGTGGATCAGAAGTCTGTGGGCTTTGTAGGGGTCCAGGCTGCACTGGACCTCTAGCAGCTGAGTAGGGCAGGGGAACTCAAGAGTGTAGGTTTCCTGACACTGGGGCTTGGGCCATGGGGAGTGGATCTCTGTGTCCACAATTTACGGCCCAACCTTTCCTTGAGCCCCCATGCTCTAGATTACCCTGTCGAAGAGGCCAGGCCCCTAGACTACCTGTGATTCTCTGTTTAGTTTCTAGTTATATCACCTGGAAATAGCTGCTTTAGGCTGAATTTCCTTGGATCAAGGGCACACCAGCATTGTTATTTCTGGTGGACAAGGCAAGCCTGGGTGGATTTGAGAAATTGCCAGTCTTTGGTATCATTCATTTGCCAGCTGCCATGTCCTGAGGTCCTGGCTTTCCTACAGTCTCTGCCCACCAATCTGGGCAAATGTCAAGGGTGCAGCCAACTAGGGTGGACTGGGACCTATGTTACTCCCCTGCTACTGCCCCTGAACTACGCCTGTTAGAGACTCATCTTCCTGAGGCCTCTGCACAGCCCAGAGTTTAGGGCCAGATCCTGGCCCAAAAGCACAGGTGGTGTGTAGCCTTGTGCAAGGGATGTCTCCCCCCGTCAGGATACTCACCTGTACCTCAGGACAGCTACCTCCTACCACAGCAGTTGTGTGAATAAGTGATAAGCTATGGAACCCTCCAGGAGAGAACATTCATTACAGACACATAGTACTCATTAGTCACCGGCTAAAACCTTACCATTAAGCCCAACATGCCCAGGCTGGTCGGTGAGCCTGGCCACTGGCTGGGTGTGAGGCCTTGCTGAAAGGAGGCTGGGTTGGTTTGGTCTGGAAGAAAGGGAAGGAAGTTTCCTGGAACCCAGGCAGCACCCCAAAAAGGCAGTAACAAAATCCAGAACTCCCTGGATGGAGGCGTTGAAAGGTATTTGGGAAAGAAAGTAGAGAGGAGATGACAAAGGAACCATCTCAAATCAAAACAATTTGCTTTTGTTGCTATTCTGCTCAAAGGTGGCTTGTGCTCAGGCCAAGGCCAGAATGTGAGGTTTTCCGCCCACCCCTCCTCTCTAGCATTGGCCCCCACCTTACAGCCTGTTCATGTCACATCGCGGCACAGCCTTGCTCTATGCAGAGGCAACTGATCCCCTGGGATGACCTCCAGGAGTGTAAACACGAGGCCTTGTACGTGTTGGGGGAAAGGATGGGCAGAAAGATGGCTCTGTCCAAGGCATTTGGGAGGGTCTCAGGACTGGGAATCCTATGGAAGAATGGGAGGAGGGCAGGCAGAACATTCAGCCACCAAGGCTCCTGAGCTCCTAGGAATCACACCAGAGGCCTCTCTGCTGTTACATCTGAGAAGGAGAAAATGAGAAGGACAATCAAGTGTGTGAATGAAAGCTCAGGCTGTCGGGGGCAGGGTACCTCCCGGACCTTGGATCAGGGAAGGTCTGCGGTTGGAGAGGGTTTGGTGTCCCAGCAAAGCCTCTTTCACCAGCTGCCCAGTGGCTGTGGGGATCCTGCTGCCTCCTCAGTGTTGCCTACAGCAGGGAAGGGAAGGTCTCCACGACCAAGGTGCACGAGCTGGGCAGGCAGGCAGAACAGCTGGCCCGACTGCGGTGGGAGCTGATTGGGGTGTACCTGGTCTCCTTCCTGTCTTGGATCAGCCCCAAAGGAACCAGCTCCCCTACCCCAATTCTGTCCCATGAGAGCACCACACACAAAACTGCAGAAGAGACAAGTTGGTGCATCTTCAAAGCTGTGGACATAAAGAAGGCAATTTCCCTGACACCAGCGCACCCTACATGCCGTCTGATTTTCTTATCCGTAACCCCCGAGCTGTGAGGCAATGAATGAAACTGCCCAAGTTTTTGCTGAAGGAGATGAATGGGCAGGCACTGCCCCAGCCAGAGCCAGTTCTGAGCCGTCAGGCGCCACTTTCACCATTAGTACTCAGAGCACAGGCCCTCCCATCAGTCACTCTGGCCTTATCTTATCGATCCTTTTAATAGCAGGCAGTAACAATTTATTAGCAATTTTCCAGAGTCTCTGCCTGCTGGCTAGATGTTTTTCCATCTAGAGAGCTGGAGTGATATGTCTTCTAAATCCGGCTCTCTTCAAGGTACTAAGGCCGCCCAGGCTGACTGAGCCGTGAGGCCTACAGAGAAGGAACGATTGAATTAGGACATCATTATTATTATTTTCTGCTTCTTCCACCAATTTTGCAGTTTCAAGTGAACAGCTATGCTTCGAGGGAGGGGAGAGGGAGACCAACCGAGGTCAGATGAAAAACAAGTATTATTTCAACCTCATATTATTGAAATCTTTATTTCAATTTTTTGTTTCCTCTTATAGAATTGTTTTTTAAAAGCAAGGCCACAAGAAGGAAGTGGGAGGACCGAGGCCTGCAGGTCGGGCGCTGGGTTCTAGGGCACAGCTGCCCGACACTGCTCTGGGACCCTGCTCGGGTGACTCAGCCTTTTTGATGCCTCTGTTTGAGCCACGAGAAAAACCAGGAAGACATGAAGCCACTTCCCTATCTCAAGACTCACAGGTTGATTCATGACCGCTTCTGATTCCTGAAAATGAAGAACCGCAGGGATGACTCGAGAGCCTGGCGGACCCGCTGCAGCGGCCACTGCGCCCTGGAGAGCGTGAGAAGGAGAAATTCCGGCCCACGCCGCAGTGCCCAAGCCCTTCTAAGAGCCACCAGAGGCTCCGCAGTGGCAGGTGTCTGTGGCTGTGAAAATTCAAAGTGTTTTTCCTGTTGATGGCCTGTAGGAGCAGACGCCTGAGATAAGGCCAGGGAGGAGGGTGACTAAAAGGCCAGGGAGGAAGGCCAATAAAGCCCTAGAGGAGGGTGAATTCTTCCAGCTTTGGGCTTAATGTTATACAATTGCCACTGGCTTTGATGCCAGAAACAGCTGCTTCCTAAAGGAGAGACTCACCACCCCAAAGCCCTGTTCTGTTTAACCCCCTCACCCCACCTCCTCTGCCCAGTCCTCTGCTTTGGTGCCCCTGTGGTACCACCGCTGCCCCCAACCCTTGGCTGGAGGGTTGGTCCCAGAGCTGATGCCTACGCAGGCCACCAGAGTGCTGGGGACTTCTCCTTGAATTTGTGTAGTAATAATACATGTTATTTAGCTCAGAGTAAAACAGAGGCTCAGAAAGAAGTGACTTGCCCAAGAGCACTCGGCTAGTAGCTGGCTTCAAATGCAAGTTCACCTGCTTTATTATTTCTTTTCCCAATATTTGTATTATAGTAAGGTATTGATGTATAGAAATATATTAATATAAATAGCATATAATTATACTTTATAATTATGCAACTTATATCTTTGGAATTTATTATTTTAATTGGGGTTTTATGTTGTTTATTTTGTGAATTAGCAATAGGTCATGGGATTCAAAATATACCAAAAGAAAAGGGGTAAAAGGTCTTCCTTTGTCATTTGGTCATCCAGGTCCCCGTGCAGAGGCAACCACTGTTAGTTGGTTTCTCGTGTATTCTTCTGAGACTGGGACAGAGAGATAATATGCCTATATAGTCTTTTTTTACCCCTTCTATACAAATGGTATGCACAGCACACACCATTCTGCTCCTTATTTTTTTCCCCACTTAGTATTTTTTCCCACATAGGATTTCTTGGAGCTCTTTCCATTTCAGTATATAAAGAGCTGCCTCATTTCTATTTATGGCTCCATAGTATGAAGACATTATATTAAATTGTGTTTTGATCTCAAGAGGTAAATACTTCCCCCACTCTCTTGTCTTCTGCATTTGTTTTTACAAGTTCCATCTTCTGTCTAATGGGTCTTTTCATCTTTGGGTTCTGGAGGGAAGTTCCAGTGCTGGGGAGCAAGTTGTTTCAGCCTTAGCCTGGACCCCTCTGCAAATCAGAATTCCAGCCTCCTGCAGTGAAGGCTCCTCTGCCATGTACCGTGGAATTGGTGCATTGTTACCTTGTAACTGTGATTAAGAAGCATTTCTGATATTCTCTTGTCATCACCCAGCCTATGTTTTCAGGAATCCAATGAGGTTTGAGGTCACACGTCTTATGACTTTATGGACGTTGGAAGAGGCTGTAACTGTGGATGTCACTGAGAGCCACACTTTTGATAATTGTTCAGTAATAGAGATTATGGAGTCATAGAATTTTAAAGCTAGAAATGACCCTACAGGTCACCTGGTTTTACTCTGCCACATGGCAATGGATAAATAGAAACTGAGAGTAGTTAAGTGACCTTGTTGAGGTTAAGAGAATACACCACTCGGCAGAGAGAGAGGTGTCTCTAACGACTAGAAAGACAATCGCAGCATTCCCTGCCCTGGTTGCTGGATATTGTGTCCCCACGCAGCGGATGTGGCTGAGGAAGCAAATACCAGATAGCCCCGCAGTGTGAGCTCAGGGTATTTACAGTAACTTTACCCAGGACCACTGTAAGGTAGGTCATTACAGACATTCAAATGCTGGTGAGGACACCACATTTTGAATATAACATATTCTGCTTTTGGATAAAATGAGTAGATAACATGGTAGTTCTTATTGAATGCTAACATAATGGAAACATCAAGGAAAATGAAAACGTGTGCAACTCTGGTGGTTGAGCTAAACCATGCCTTTTTCATAACAGTCAGGTGCTAAAAATCTCATTTTACATGTTTGAGTTCATCAGACAGGAATGCCTCAAACTCAGAGATGGTGTGCATTGTGATGAGGGCTTAGTGGTGCACACGGGGGTTAAAATGTATCCACTTCAAACACATGCAGTTCCTGGTATGTCAATGACACCTCACTAAAATGGCATTTAAAAGTGGCTGGATGATGGAAAGACATGGAGGAAATTTAAATGTACATTTCTAAGAGAAAGAAGCCAATCTGAAAAGACTACACAGTGTATGATTCCGATTACACGACATTCTGGAAAAGGCAAAACTATGGAGACAGTAAAAAGATCAGTGGTTGCCAGGGGTTAGTGGGGAGGGAGGAGTGCAGAGGGGAGCATGGGGGATTTTTAGGGCAGTGAGACTGCTGAGGATGACACGTAATGGTGGATACATGTCACTGTACATTTGTCTAAACCCATAGAATGTGCGACACCAAGAGCAAACCCTAAAGCAAACTATGGACTTCGGGTGACTTGTGTCAATATAGGCTCATCAATTGTAACAAACGCCCTGCTTCAATGGGGGGTGTGGATAACGGGGGAGGCTGTGCATGTAAAGGGGTAGGGGGTGACATGGGATCTCCCTGTGCCTTCTGTGCAATTTAGCTGTGGCTTGAACGACCGGGGGATTTATTGTCTCTCATATCAGGCGTCTGGGAGCAGAGAGGATGAAGGGTTGGTGTAGCGGCTAAATGCCCTGGAGGACCCAGCTACTTCCCATCTTTCCACTCTGTCTCCCCTTACGTTACAGAGGTCACACAAGTGGACAGGTGCGTGTCTAGTGCAGAGGAGCATATTCCTGCCTATGCGTGTCTTTCTAAGAAAGAAGAAAACTCTGCTGCACGCTCCTCATAGCCTTCCTCTGGGTCCCACTAGCCAGCATGTCCATGCTCTGGCTGCAAGGATGGGAGGGGCTGCCAGCGAGCCACACGTCAGGGCCACACTGGTGCTCTCAGAGCTCAGTGGCTGTGCTCTTCTCCACCTGGGCCACTAGGCTTTCTCAGGCTCTCCCCTCCCCACCCTTCCATCTCTGAGATGGCTGCTCAGACCTTTCTATGTAACTGCCTTGTCCCTCTGTCTAGTCTTCCTTACGTGTGCACTGTTTAAACAGTCAGATGTGAGCTTCTACAGTCACCACTGTTTCATGGAGTCGGGGGCAGAGGGGACCAAGCACAGAGCCAGGGAACAGCTGCTCTTGAAAAGTGACTTGGGCAGGAGAAAAGGCGGATGGAGCTTCTTCCATCCTGGGGAGGACAAAAATGCCAAGGTGGGAAAGCAGTTTGAGCACAGAAGCGAGTGGGAAACCTTGACCACCGGCAGGCTTCCCTGCTGAAATAGCAGAAATAGCCAAGACCTATCCTCAAGCAGGACAGAATTGATGGTTGCACAGAAACCCCACCTGGAATATCACTCTGAAATGAAAAGGGGAGGGCTTTAGGGCAGAGACGGCACAGCTGATCTCCAGGGACAGAATCCTTGCATTTTTCCTCAACATTTGGTTCTTAGTAGACCTCTAATAGGTTATTCGGGAAAGACAACAGCAATTTTTAAGGGGTTAAAAGCTATTAAATGGGCAAAGTGGCAACCCTTGTCTATGTCAGGTACAGCTTCACAAAACATCCTCCCCCTCTCTCAGTCCTCCAGAGGAATTTCTAGGAGGAATCCTGGCTCTGAAGTGAGCCTGGTATTATTCCTGCCTCTATGACTCCTCAAATCTACAATCACCTCTGCAGGACAGAGATTCCTTGATGGCCAGAGAAAGAGCAAAATATGCCCCTGACCCTGCGATCAGACAGTAATGTCAGTCATGACCACTCCTTGTTGGCCACAGAGTCCCAGGGGTGTCCTGCAGCTTCAGGTCTTGGCTTCATTTGGCCAAGGGCCCTTGAACATTGGTGTTAAAATCAGGATGGGGTTCCTGCTTATCTGGCCCCCTCTACCATGGCCGTTCTGGGGCTGTTTATCTGAAAAGTACAGATAGATACTCTCAAAGAGTCCAGCTCACTAACTGCAGACTTGCAAGGCCATTAAGGAATGTTTGAGGGAGAGATCCCAGCTGAGCAGAGCCTTTTCCATCTTTCAGGTTACCAGAAGCACAGGAAGAAAAGCTCGTAGCACTAGCTGCATCTCGTCTGCCTGCATCCCGGCCCCTCGACTTTGAGTTGCATCCACGTACAGGGGTCTCCAATTGGTGAATTCTTCTCCAAAGCTTGGGAATTGCTGGGGACTCTCAAAACCATGGCGCTGGCTCCACTTGTAGTCCCAGGGGAACTGGGAGACATCAGTTTCTTCTTCCCAGGGCTTTCTTCCAGCAGCTGCTCCCTGACTTGCTGGCCATGAGCCATCAGTCTCCTTGTTTCCTCCCCTCTCTCTGAGTGAGAGGCTCTGTCTCCTAATTCAACAAGAGGGCTGACACCATCCTCTGATTTCTTCCCTTCCTCCTCCAAGAGCAACGTGTCTCCTCTCTTGTCTTCATTCTCCTTAGTGAGCTGATGGGCTAAATCTCCCCCAGGTCTTCCCCAAACCAGAACCCACTGCATCCCCACTACTACCTCCTCCCTTTCCATTTCCTCCCAACACTGCTACAAGGTAACCTGTCCTGGCTGCAGCCCCCACCCTGTACTGACAAGTCTCTTCCAAAAGCACCGTTGACCTCCTGATCACCAAAGTCTAGGGTCACTTCTTCCCCTCCTCGAGATCCCGCCTGCCTTGTCTTCTACACCTCTGACCATTCCCTCTTTGGGGGCCACCAGTGGCTTCTGGACTGCCCAGTAAGACACCCACACTGCAATCTGGTCTTTCTTGTTCAAATGAAAACATCCCACGTTGACAGGCCTAAGTCAGCCGCTTACACAACAAGCCCTCCAGGGTCGTGCAGTCTGTTTATTCAGCCTGGGCTCAAGGATCGATTTTGATCCTTTTTTCTTAAGATGAAAGTGCATGCAGATATATTATAGGCCTCAATCAAAAAGCAAAGAATAATTTGATAAAAGCTCTTGAGGTTTTTCTAATCCCTGAAACCTTGCTTTTGACTTGAAAGCTAAATTTCTAAGATGGAAAGGCCCATGCATGATTGAGAGGCGTGACACCAGGTATTAGACCTATCTGGGGTCCCCAGTGCAGAGATGGCTCCTTCGTGCCATCTGCTTCTTCAAGTGCAGTGGGGGTTGGGTATGGCAAAGGCTTGTGGGGCAGGAGTGGGGAGCACCGGAGAGAGGGAGGAGAGTAGTGAGGGAGAGAGACCATCCAGGCTTCCACAGCCCACCCCCATGTGCTGGAAAATACTCTATTCCATTATTTTCTAGAATTGTTTCCAGAACTTCTATTCTGGAGAAAATGTTACAAATAAATATGCTGTTCCTTTGTATCAGTTTTGCCCTTTGTTGATATTAAATGACTTAGTCACTTTACAGGGGAAACAGATTGATTCATGGTGATGTGACCCTCTTGTCACTTCTGGTTCCTTTTTTCCTGCTATATATCAAGACTCAGTCTGTAGGAAGTGTATTTCTGTGCTCACAGAAGAACTTGGGAGAAACCTGTAAGTAAACTATCAAAATAATCTTATTTCTAAAATGTCTTTTTAAAAAAAGTATTAGTAAATTGAAAGAAACAGTTGTGGCTGGCAGATGCTGTAAGCCCCCTTCCTCTACCTCCAGCAGTCTATGTATGTAGAGAAATACCAGAAAGAGAGTCTTTTAGTGTTGGTGTCTGGACAGTCTTATCTCAGGGAAGACTGCTGTGGGAACATTGTCTTACTGGAGTAGCTTTTTAAACTTGCTTCATTCTCCTGTTTTTGAAGAATGAATCCCCTTAAGCAAATCTGGAGGTGGTTGGCACGGGCAACCAGGGGTGGAATTGCTCCATAAATGCTATTCTGTTTACCCGGTAGCTTTTATTAATCTTTTCTTTCTTGTGTGAAGGTTGCTTTCACAGGGTAAGGCATTTGCTGACTTTCCCAAGGCAAGAACGATTAAAACAAAGTTCTGAGGAATTCACTCCACTTCAGATGGAGGCTTCAGCTCCTGCTCAAGCTATTTTGGCAGCCGGAGAGAACAATATGTTCTGAACCAAATAATAAGATTGCAAGAGCTTAAAAAAATGAAAGAAAAAAATGAAAAGGAAAAGAAACCCTCCATTCTCCCTTTGTCCCAATCGGCCGGGCTTTGATGTTCTCAAAAGTGAGTGCAGAGCCCTGTGGCCGAGAGCTGGCTCTGACGCTCTTCTCTGTGCCTCTATTTCAGAGACACTGAGCTAGCAGGGACCTTGGAACTCAGCTAGCCCAAGGGAATGGAGGTCCCAAGAGGTGAAGCGGCCTATCCAAGGTCAGACAGCCTGTCCCGGATAGAGGCGGCTGGAACACAGGCCTCTACTCACCCTGCCTGGTATTTTTTTCCTATGCTGCTCAGCCCTTTGTTTGGATTTCCTTTAATGAGATTCAAAACCAGCCATGAAGACGGTGAGGGAGGCTGCAGGGCTCAGACTGGGCTCCCCCGGGGGCCTCCAGAGCTGGCTGGAGGAGCATAGAAAGCTGAGCAACTCTCCATTTGGGTTTATTTTTCCCCAAGGTGTCTGCAGATTGTATCTGAGCTTGTTGTGCAGAAGCCGTCTCTGCATAAGAGCAGGTCAGAAGGAGCTGGTCGCACTTAATGGAAATTGCAGGATGTCAGACTGGGAGAGGGTTCTGCAAGTGGGGAATGAGGGGAGCGGTGAGACGGTGCCCAAGGTCATTGTCTTCTGGCCTCTCCCTAAAGCAGGCCTCATTCCTTTTGCCTACACTTGCTATAGCAGCCCACCATGGAGACCCATGTGTGATGTACATCTTCAATATCCCCCATCTAGAAACCTCCCGGGGTGGCCCATTCCTCAGAGGCTCTCATTATTATTTCATGGCTCCGTGTTCTGTGGCTACTGTCCTTGGTATCTGAAGTGGGGACGTGCTCCATGCACCTGGAGGGTTGATCTGTGCTCAAAAGACAGTGCTCAGGAAAGGTGGGTGCAGTGACTCCCCAGCAAGGTGGGCAGACAGAGCTCTGGGGTTGGAGACTGGCAGCTCTGTGTCCTCTGTGCCAGGGCTCTTGCTGCTGCCACTGACATATTCTCCCCAGGGAATCAGCCACGGGGTGCACCCCTCCAAGTAGTGTGCTAGCTGGCCTGTGCAGGCTGATGTGCTAGCTGGCCTGTGCAGGCTGATGTTTCCCATGGCAACAGCTCAGCCTTTTATTAAAAGTGGGTAAATATGGGCTCAGACTGACTCCAGCCTGGCCCTCAGGGCTCTGGCTTGGACTGGGGCTGGTCAGCACTGACCCTGTTCTTCCCTTGTTCTCTCCTGACCAACTGTACAAAAATTGCTTTCACCTTGGTGACACTCTGCTGTGAACTCCGGCTAAGGCTTCCCTGCCTGAGGGGTGGTGCAAACTGGGGTTTAGTGATAAAAGCATGAAAGTGGTAATTACTCCTGGGATACTGCTGTTGGTGAAAATGAGAAGCAGGTGCTCTATCCTGCTGGGGAAATAAGAACTTTGAGGACTTTAATGTTATTCAGGAATAAACATTCTTAATAATGGGGGCAAAGGCTTGGTACTGTAGCTCAGTGGTTAGGGCGCTGGCCACATACACTGGGGCTGGCAAATTCAAACCCAGCCTGGGCCTGCTAAACAACAATGGCAACTACAACAACAAATAGCTCGGCATTGTGGCAGGCACCTGTAGTCCCAGCTATTTGGGAGGCTGTGGCAAGAGAATCTCTTAAGCCCAAGAGTTTGAGGTTGCTGTGAGCTGTGATGCCACAGCACTCTACTGAGGGTGACATAGTAAGACTCTGTCTCAAAAAAAATGGGGGCAAAATAAAAAGAAACTACAGGTTAAAAGGTTGAGGTAACCTTTAGAAACTGCCAGAAAAAAACAATAGAAAGACAGAGGGACTCAATCCTGTTAGCATGAGAGGGGAATAAAACAGAGATCTTTTAGGCAAAAATGAATACTCCCAAGGCATATAGAAAAAGCTTCATGTGTGAGACTGAAAATTGGCTTTCAGCATGATTTAAAAATGTCCCAAGGGATAAAAGGGAGAAAGGTAATTCAGGGGAGGGAGTGGCGGGCAGGAAGTTGGAGGTGGTGGGGGCAGAGCAGAGAGGAGGGGAGGGGCCGCGTGACCATCACTCCCCACTCCCCATTAAGGCTGCAAACTGACAAGCCATGGCCAAAACCAGCAGTCAAAGCGTTTAAAAACAGTTTGAGCCAATTTTTTTGTTTTTTTAAAATCAGAATATGTCATCCAAAGAAATCCAGATTGCTGACTGAAATAAAAACAGAAAAATCTGACAAGGGAGTTTACAGAGAGCCTTGAAGAAAGTCCGCTGGGTTGGGAGCTGCTGCCCCTGCAACTTAACCAGGGCATAGTCTCTCCCTCCCTCCCTGGGAGACCCCCTGCCCATTGTCACACCCCATACCCCCAAGGAGAGGCCATTTCTCTTTATTTCCTTCACTCTTTCAGGTGCTTATCTGACCCCTCAGGCATTTGAAATGCTGAGTCCTGCCCCCACTGCTCTGATGTGTCAGTACAGACTGAGCCCTGATCGTGACAGGCTCCCCTCCAGCTCAACTGAGAAGGGGAGACCAACACTGAACGCACCTCTCATCCTCTGACTCTGGAAGAGGCAGAACTGCAGACCAGTATGAGCCTGAGTCCAGTGTGCCCTAATTTCAGGGGTAAGCGAGGGTGAGCCTAACACTGGCATTATCTAAATAAAACCTGGGTGCTCAGGAGCCACATGACACAGCCAAGCAGGCATTTGGCTGTGGCAAGGGGATCTAGCAGGCTCAGTGTGGCTGTGCTGGCAGATGAGGGGAGGATGCAGACTGCAGTTGACAATGCTCATAATGGCATCATTGCCATTTCAGGATGTGTGTGTGATTGGGACCCTGGGAACACATTTCAACCAAACTCAGAGGCTCTTCTTTGAAGATCACCTTAAAGAGGTGCTGAGGAACTGCCCATTGTGACCCCACAGTGTCACTTACCCATGGGTTAGAATCCTGGCTCTTCAACTTCTTAGCTGTATGACCTTGAGTAAGTTATTAACCTCTCTCAGCCTCAGTTTCCTCATCTAAAAAGATAGAGACACTATAGTACAGAGTTGCCACAAAGATTAGAAATCAAGTATATCAGAGGCACCCGGGCACATAGTAACAAACTGATAGCTATTGTCTATTATTGGTGGCATTTCAGCAAGTCTTGGGGGTTAGCTCAAGCTGTAGTTTCTTTACTAATTACATATTCTGTGATGACTGAAGACAAAATGGGAACCATTAGGGACTGAATGTATGTGCCTCCTGCCAGTTCATACATTGAAGCCTCACACCCGCTAAGTGGCTAGAGTAGAACATTGGCTCTCTAAGGAAGTAATTGATGTTGAGGTTATAAGTGTGGAGACTTTCTTTCCAAGAAGAGGAAGAGGCAACTGCCTGACTGTTGCTGGAGAGAGATAAGAGTCTGATGGCCAGAGAAGGGGGTGATATGGTCCCAGGTGACCGATTGGAAAGACCTTTGTACTTAATTAACAGTAATGCAGCATGGAAGGTAGGAGGAGAAATAAGGGAAAAGAAGAGATGCCAGAGAGTTCACCTTTCCTATCCTCTGCAAGAAGGCGGCTCTCTGCAAACCAGGAAGAGAGCCCTCACCAGAACCCAGCCCTGCCAGACCTTGAGCTGGGACTTCCCGTGCCAGAACTGTGAAAAATACATTTCAGTTGCTTAAGCCACCCAGTCTGTGGTGTTCTGTTACAGCAGCACCAGCAGGCCACTACAAGTATGTTGGAAATTTTAACTCTATGACCCAGGAACCAAAGCAAGATTTTAAAACTGGGCTCAGGAAAGTCAGAGATAAAATGGGATGTGGTGGGAAATGTGTCACCAAATGGTGAAGACAGGGGTCTCCTTCCTAGCTTTGCTGATGCCAGGATGGCTATAGCAAGTGCCTGAGCCTCTTTGGATTTTATTTTTCTCAGCTGTGAAAATCAGCCAGCTAGGTGTCAATCACTCATCTAGAGCTGTGCTATTTGATACACGGACAACAGTCATTTATTTTTAAGCTCAACTATTTACATTTTATTTAATCATAATCTACATTTAATTTATTTAATTCTTGATTTTTTTTTTGCTGGATTGAGCTGGTTGCCTCCTGCTGTTGTGGAGAGGACCCTCTTCCTCCTGGCTTTTGGATCTTTTTCTGTGGATTCTATATAGACACGTAAGTCTTAGCTTTATTATATTCTTAGCAGTCCATCTCTCTTTTCCCCCCTTCCTTCTCTAAAACCTGAGTGTGGATCCTGGCACACCTTGCCCTGAAGCATCTGACTCCAGTGACTCTTCTCCAGTGCCTGTGACTTGTGGGCCTGGAGAAAATTATCCATTCTGGCAAATGTCTTCAACAGAGGTGCCCCACACAAAGACTGCCTCTCCTTTCCTACTTCCAGGGATCTGCTGACTCAGGGCAGCCCTGCTTCTTCTACTAGCCCCAAAGTAGAACTTTCCACTTCTGTAGAGAAGAGCGCAGTGAAGAAGGAAGATAAGGTCCAGGTCAAGAATTGAAGACCAGAACCGCGTTCTCCTTGACCCAGCTATGTATACTTGGTGATAGATTTCAGAGACAGAAATGCCTCAGCCTCTAACAGATGCAAGAACTTTCCAATGTCCTGAACCTCAGCAGCAGACAGGTTAAGACCTGGTTCCAGAACCAGAGAATGAAATCTAAGGGATGGCAGAAAAACAACTGGCTGAAAAACACCAACAGTATGAGCCCAGCTCAGGCCTCAACGCCAGCCTCCCAGTTCCTTCCAGTCTGGAATATGGAATACCCAGGCCTTTGCTTTCTCTATCACCACGCGTGTCTGAGGAACACATCTGGAAACCTTCCAGGGTGGAGCACCCAGATCTGGAGCAACCCAGCCGGAGTAACCAACCCTGGATCAGCTGGTCTTGGAGCAGCCATTCCTGGAACAGTCAGACCTCGGGCACCCAAGCCTGGAACAGTCGGCCTTGGAACAATTCTTTCCTTAACTGTGGGGAGGAACCTCTACAGTCCTGCCTGCAGTTCCAGCAAAATTTTCTTGCCAGTGATTTGGAAATTGCCTTGGAAGCTGTTGGAGAAAGCCATAATGCAATCCCACAAACCACTAAGTGTTTTAGCTCCCCGCAAGCCATGGATTCATTCCTAAATGACTTAATGAACAGGCAGCCTGAGGATGTGTGAAGAGGGGTGTATTAGTCAGTTTCAGTGTAGGCAGTGGCGGAATTCTTTCCTCTGTCATAGAATTTTTCTTTCCCTCCCACCCTCCCTCCCTTTCTTCCTTCCTTTCTCTCTGTCTTTTTTTTTTTTTGTGTGTGTGTGTGTGTGTGTGTGTGTGAGACAGTGTCTCACTCTGTCACCCTGGGTAGCGGGTGGAGAGCTCACAGCGACCTCAACCTCTTGTGCTCAAATGGTCCTCTTACCTCAGCCTCCCAAGTTGCTGGGACTCTAGGTGCCTGCCACAATGCCTAGTTTTTGCTCAGGCTGGTCTTGAACTCCTAAGCTCAAGCAATCCACCTGCCTGCCTCAACTTCCCAAAGTGCTAGAGTTACAGGACTGAGCCACTGCACCTGCCAATTTTTCTTACTTTAGAGGAACTCTTCTGCCTCTGTTCTGACTCTCAGTGTGCCTATTTCAAGATTGGAGTCTTATCAGAGATTCCAGTAACCTTGGCTGCGATGGACAACATGATGGAAGACATCACTGGCTATAGATAAGCAGATGTAATGCCAGTTGGGACAGCTTTAGGATTTAGAATCTAACCGCAAGAATGGGAAGTAAAAAATACAAAGACATGTGAAGGATTATTCCCACTTTCTGGGATTGGGAGGTTTTATTATTTTTTTTTCTCATAAATAAATACTTAGAAGGCAAAGATATTTTTATTTTTATTTCAGATTAATATGAGGGCACAAACCATTAGGTTATATAATTTACCATGAAATGTTAAAGTCAGAGTTGTAGCTGTGTCCTAACCCCAGGGATGTGTCCTATATCCATGCATTGTGCCTGGGGGGTGTGACGCTACTAAACCCTTTTTCTCTCCCTTCTTAAATTTAATTGAGAGTTTCTCTCATGCGGGTCTGTGATGTTTAATCATCTAGTTTCAAACTGGTATTGAGTCCATGTGAGGATTGTGTTTCTGTTCTTGTGATACTTAGGAGAATGTTCTCCAAATCCATCCAGGTTGTTAGGATAAAAAGTCTCCATCTATTTTTGTAGCTGAATAGTATTCCATGGTATACACAAAGCATAGTTTATTAGTCCTTGTGTTGAAGGGCATGTGGGTTGTTTCCACCTCTTTGGTATTGTGAATTGTGCTGCTATAAACATTCAAGCATAAATGTACTTGTGGTAAAATGCCTTTTTTTCTTTTGGGAAGATAGTGATGGGATTGCAGGGTCAAATGGTAGGTCGACTTTTACTTTTTTTTTTTTTTTTAAGGCGAACATGAAAAAAAGTTTATCGAGGAAGAGAAAGGTAGGTTTATAGAGTAAAAACAAGATATAGGCTTACAGTGCAAGATAACGTCCTCCATAGACGGTGAACAGGCCTCCACTGCCAGGACAGGTGGGCAAAGAGGCCTATTTTTAGTCCTTTGAGGAGTAAGAGGCTTTGCTTATTGAAAACCTCAATTGTTCCAGTGAAGGGTTAGCTCCAATGCACGTCATTGATTTCCTCTGGCCCTTTTGGCTCTGTTTCACGACAACCCTTCCTTTGTATCATTACTCTAATATTTGTAGAAAGATGTGTTGCATTTGGCTTCATCCTGATGCCATCAGTCCCAGTTTGCCTGGCCTAAGTACAAATAAATAAAATCCAGTTTACCTATAAAAAATAAATTACTAAATAATTTAAATTAACATCAAATTGAATACAAGTTTAATTAATTACATTATGAACTTAAATTAATAATTTTAATTTGAATAAACTTTAAAATTTGTCAGTGGCACTTGCCCTGTTTTGAGGGCTCCACAGTCACATGGCCTAATGCCTGCCATGTTGGATGCAGGCACTGCAGATATAAAATGTGTGCGTCATTACAGAAAATTCTGTCTGTGCTGAATTCTAGAGTTTGCCACTCCGAGTCTGGTTCTCAGAAGAGTGGCAGCACTCGGGAACTTGTTAAGAATGCAAAATCTGGAATGCACCCTAGACCTTCTGAATCAAAGTCTGCATTTTAGCAAGATTCCCCTAGTGATTACACACTCAAATATAAGGAGTTCTGAGCTATAAGATTCCCTCTGGCCCTAAAGAGAAAATGGAAGAATCTGAGTGTCTGCTTGACAAAGTCTTTGAGAAAGAAACCAGCAAGCAGCTTACTAAAATTCTGATTCACTGATTTGCTTAGAAGAAAAGAATGGGGACTGTCTGAAGAGAGAACAGCAGAACAGCCACACCTACATGGCAGCGAGAAGAAATCAGCCAGGGTCCAAGAGAGGAGAGGACAGCATGGCAGCGCTCAGCTCGGGCATTCAATCTTTACCTCATGAGCAGAGAACAGAAGTTCTCAGTTCTCTGACAGCAAAGAAACAAGAAGAAACGGACTGTATTTTCTGGGCACCTTATTTCCGGGGAGTCTCAAGGTGCTTGCTAAGGTTCCTCACATTCCACCTGGCCAGGAAGGCGCAGGCAGGTCTTCAATTCAATTAGGGGATATGAGGAACACTGGAAGTGACAGAGGGCCAGCTGGAACATTAGCCTCGGGGCCCAAAATGCTGCTCTGTGTGGCTTCAGCTATAAAACAGGAGAGAAATGTTTTTGGTCCTCTCACTACAGAAAGTTTTGGTGTCTTTTGGTGACATGCTATTTTCAGTACAAAAACAAGAAGGATAAAGTTAGAGCTTTGCTTGTTATGAAGCTGTGCCTCTTACAGGACAAAATTGCAGTAGTATATCTTATTTGATATTAGATTTTATTGCAAAGTGTTAACGTTTTAATGTCTACATAAATCTCTTTCATTTAAAAAAAAAAGGACTGTTTTAAGAGCATGCTGTATAAGGAGGAAGGGAAGAGAAGGAAAAAATAGATCCAGATTATACATTATTAATTTTTCAGGAAGCAAGTAAAATGGTACCTTATAAAGAAAATTAGAAAAAAATAAAACAGCTGGGATTTCTGATTCAGTCTAGGGAGGAGGAATCTGCTAAATTGAGACATAGCCTTACAGAGACAACTATTTTGATGTAAGTGAACAGATAGAGGAAATGGTTTTGTGATACACAGATCAGATCTTAAACAGCCACTGGTAGAAATTGTGATGTGTCTCCAATAGGGACAAACACAAAGAGTTGAGCATGCTGTCACATGACCCAGCGTCACA
The DNA here is from genome assembly GCA_963575145.1 of Galago senegalensis. Lineage (NCBI taxonomy): Eukaryota > Metazoa > Chordata > Mammalia > Primates > Galagidae > Galago > Galago senegalensis. The sequence goes on from CAUYTI010022490.1 coordinate 39,597, forward strand.
GAACCTGGGCCTGGTGCAGGGGAGAGGCCTGCCCAGGAGTCGGGCAAGCCTGGTGTGAATTCCTCTGTGCCATCTACTGTGTGTGATCACTGACAAATCTCAGCAAGGGCTCAGAGCCTCAGATTCCGCTGTTTAAAATGCAAAGAGCATCCACAGATTTTGCATGGGAGTTGGGGGCAGTGGCAAAAAAAATCTCAGTGTACCAGTTGGTCAAATAATGGTTTGAGGTCAGTGCATAGAGACACGCCTGTGAGGAGAGGCAGCAGCTCCTGGCCTGCTCTGGTGCAGGCATCTTGTCCTCTGTCCACCTGCCTACCGGCTCATCTACCTGCCATGAAGCAGGTCTGACCTGGGTTGGCAATGCTGGGGAAGGTTCAGGAGCACAAGGACAGGTGGTCTCTATCTTCCTGGAGGCTGTGCATGTTAGTATTGCCAACCTTTAACGCAAATTCTAATTCTGAAAGGAAGCAAGCTTGGAGGTGGGGAACTACCGCCTTTTGCTGGTCCCCATTTCAATTACTATTCTAATTCCCTTTCTTCTTGACAGAATAAGAACATCCCCGCGGGGGGATCTGGAATCTCTGCTAAGGCCAATCCTATGTGGTAAACGCTCAAGTTCTCCCCAAGTCTCTTTCCTGCTCTGAGCATTTCCATTCAGAAGCCCTCTCTATTCTTGCTGGAAAAATTTACACACATTTGTTCCTAACCTGTCTATTTCCCTCATCTTATGTCTGCCCTTCATTAACCTCATTCAGCCTGAACACAAGAAGAAAATAACGTCCTCACCTCTGGCTGTTCACTTCATGCCCTCTAGCCAATGCCCAGATTCAGTGTGGCTCACTGCTTCTAACAGTATTAAGCTGATCAACAAACCCAGCCCCATGACGGGAGCAATGAATTTATTTGAGAGCATTTAAAAATTGATCCATAGCCTCATTAAAATCCCATGCCTAATCAATAATACAATACTCTTTAGATATTTTCAGGTCAATTAAAAGAGAAAATATCAGATTTATTTTATCTTATTCTAAACAAAGCTAAGCCTTTCTGAGTCCATCGCAGACCTAAATCTGCATGGCTGATGGGGTGGTCACAGCCTCATAGCACCTTCATTTCCAGATCTGAGAATAAAGAAAAGATGGTTAACTCAGTGACAAAAGTATTCTTATTTTCCCCATAAGTTGTTGGAAGGCAACTGTATTCCGAGGGTAGGTAGATTGAGGAGGGAAGAAGCTATGGTAACAGGACAGATCCAATGGCCTCAGCTCAACTCCACAGTTAAGTCCAGATACCCTTGGTGTGCTTTCTGATCCATAAAATTGGAGCACAAGAAAATAGATGGCGTTTAAAGAGTAATCTTACATAATGCAGTTTATTGACGTTTCGGACTAAGCTTCAACTCTTAAGGCTTATAAGAGTGAATGCTTGCCTTTAGCAATTAACAATGATTACCTAATAGACCAGTATGGAATTTAGAGCTTAAAATAAATCAGCATTTATCATTACCCCTGTGTCTGTGGTCACCAGGTAGCTGACTAGAGACTGGTTGGTCTAGGATGGCGTCTTGCACACATCTGGCAGATGGATGGTCATTGGTTGAGCTGGTGGAATTGACTGGACAGTTGCCTTTCGCCATCCAGTAGTTCACTCTGGTGTGACAGGCTGAGCTGACAGCTGCCCAAAGGTGCTCATGTCCTAATGCCCAGAAAAGGGACTCTGCAGGCATGATTTAGTTAAGGATCTTGAGATGGGGAGATCATCCTGGATTATATAGATAAGACCAATGTATTAACAAGGGTTCTTATAAGGCGGCAGGGGGATCAGTCATAGAGACAAGTGAGTATCAGAGTCATAGAGAGAAGGGGATCAGAGGCAGAGAGAAAAGATATAAGGATGAAAGCAGAGGTTAGAGGGGAGGGAATATGCAACATGGATGGCTACAAGAGAGAGGAAGAAGGGTCCATGAACCAGGAAAGGCAGGCGACATACAGATAAGAAAACGCTTCTCCCTTAGAGACTCTAGACGGATCACAGCACTGTGGGCCTGTTTTTGACTTCTGACCTGCAGAATTGTAAGGGAGTGAACACGTGTTTCTTTGCAACACTGTGTGGTGATTTGTTACAGCAGCTGACGCAGCTGGGTGTGTTAACACAGCAGCAGCAGGTTTCCAAGAGAGCATGTGGGAGGGGGCCATAGTTCAGAATTGTCACTGTCATCTCTGCCACATTCTGTTCTGAACCACAAGGCCAGTCCAGATGCAAGGGTTGGAGAAGTGGGCCCCACACCTTCCTGGAGTCTGTTTCTCTCACCTCTGGGTGGGAGAAGCTGTAAAGTCATACTGCCGGGGGGGGGACACAGAGAGGAGTAAAGAACTGAGGCCACTTTTTGCCATCAGCCTCCCACTATACCCTTTACAAGTGCCAGAGGACATTCAAAAAACTTTCTGAACTTGGTTTCTTTTTCATTTTCAGGCACACAAGGAGCATGGGTGTCCGGACCTCAGGCATTGCTATTTTCCTAAGTCTCTGGGAGACTTATGTGTGTCCAAGAGGCCCCAGACGGACAGACTTGATCCAGCATTTGGGAGTGTGTTGTTGCGTTGCTTTCATTTCGGTGGGCCTCCTCTCTGTGGCCTTCTGCTGGTTTCTGTCGTCGGTCATGGCACTCACTGCCTCCTGGCTTATCACGTGCGTTCTGCTGTGTTGCTCCAAGCACGCTCGATGCTTCCTTCTTCTTGTCTTCCTGTCTTGTGGCCTGCGTGAGGGTAGGAATGCTTTGATCGCAGCTGGCACAGGAATAGTGATCTTTGGACATGTGGAAAATATTTTTCACAACTTTAAAGGTCTCCTGGACAGTATGACTTGCAATCTAAGGGCGAAGAGCTTTTCCATACATTTTCCACTTTTGAAAAAATATATTGAGGCTATTCAATGGATTTATGGCCTTACCACTCCACTAAGTCTATTTGATGACCTCGTTTCTTGGAACCAGACCCTGGCAGTCTCTCTGTTCAGTCCCAGCCACATCCTGGAGGCACAGCTAAATGACACTAAAGGGGAGGTCTTGCGTGTCTTGTGCCAGATGACAACCACGACAGAGGTGGTGTCCTCACTGGGTCAGAAGCTACTTGCCCTCACAGGGCTTTTGCTGGTCCTACTTGGCACTGGCCTCTTCATGAAGCGATTTTTGGGCCCTGGTGGTTGGAAGTACGAGAACATTTACATCACCAGACAATTTGTTCAGTTTGATGAAAGAGAGAGGCATCAACAGAGGCCCTGTGTCCTCCCGCTGAACAAGAAGGAAAGGAGGAAGTATGTCGTTGTCCCGTCCTTCTGGCTGACTCCCAAAGAAAGGAAAAACCTGGTGTTGTTTTTCCTCCCCATCCTTACCCATCTCCTCATCTGGGTGCTGTTTGCAGCCGTAGATTATCTGCTGTATCGGCTCATTTTCTCAGTGAGCAAACAGTTCCAAAGCTTGCCAGGCTTTGAGGTTCACTTGAAACTGCACGGAGAGGTAGGGCTTGTGGGTACTTCTTCTGGGGCATTTGCTGGGCTGTCTTTCAAAAGACCGTGAACTTCCTGAGGCAGGGCAGTGTCTTATTCATCTCATTCCCCGTGCCTGGCACACTGCTTGGCACATAGAAGGAGGCTGACGAATGCGGGCTCAATTGGATTGAAGTCCTAATGTTAGGCTGTGATTCTGTATTATAATATATTATATGTCTATTTATGTGTAATATAAAATTACATATATTATAGTCTATTATATATTATGTTATAATATAATACTATAATCTAACACCTAAGCTAAAATGCAGGAGCTGTTGGCAGGACCATGCTCTTTCCTGACTCCAGGGGGGAATCCACTGTTTGCCTCCCCCAAGATTTATGGTGGCCACTGACATGTTGCCTTCTCCTGTATGTATGGAAACTCTCCTTCTGCCTCCCTCTTGAAGGACACGTATGCTTGTGTTGAGATCCAGCAGGATAATCCAGGGTAATCTTTTTTTTCTCAAGGTCTTTAACTTAATCACATTTGCAAAGATCTTTTTCCTGAATAACATTCATAGGTTTTGCCCTGGTATCTTTAGAGACCCATCTTTGAGTCTCCTACAGACACTGGAATGTGGCAGTAGATGTCCACGATGTTGAACATGAGGTTAATTCTTAAGGAGTGTCTGGCATAAGCCTGGGACGTCAGGCTTTGGGGCCTGCCTTCCTCTGAGCCTCAGAGCTGTGCGAGCAGACTTCAAGCATAAGCAGTTTCTGTGCGTGAGAACTGCATTTCTGTGCACACTGAGTCCTCATCAAACATAGCAGAGCTCTCAATATATCAGTGTATGCTTTAAAAGATGGTTGCTGCAAACGAGCCCCTAATTAACCCAATAATATGGCTGGTAGCACCCACTTAAAAAATATTACCCTGGTGCTCTTGTTTTTGTGAGACAGATAGCTACTAGGTCAGTTGTTGTCCAACTTAAGTGTGTCTTAAGACGTTCCTGGCACCAGGTGTGGTGGCTCATGCCCATAATCCCAACACTTTAGGAGAGTGAAGTGGGAGGATTATAGCAGCCAGAAGACCAGCCTGGGCAACAGAGCAAGATCCTACCGCTTTAAAAAAAAACATTTTTAAAAAATTAGCCAAGGTTGGTGGTGTGCATCTACTAGTCTCAGGTAATCAAGAGGCTGAAGCAGGAGGATCACTTGAGCCCAGGAGTTTGAGGTTGAAGTGCGTTATGATTATGGCACTCCACCGCTTTGCATGACTGAGGGAGACATTGTCACTGAAAAAAAAATTCCTGGGATGGATACAGAGTATCAAACATTTACAATTCACAGAGATTTTATTTTAAATGAGACAGCATTTTTAGTAAAAGGCACTTCATGTGATTCCAAAGTAGGTGGTCCATAGACACACACTTTGAGAGACTGGCTTAGGTGCTAGCAAGCAGGGACCTTCTAAACCAGTGGTCCTCAACCTTGGCCACAGAATTACATCACTGTAGAGCCAAACCAAACAACCAACCCAATAACTCTCTCTAGAATCCCCAGGGATTCTGAGTTAATTAGAAAGGGGTGAAAGATTTTGAAAACCTCTCTGAGTAATTCTAACGTGCAGCCTAGATTGAGAACCACTGTTCCAAACCCATCACCCAAAGAACAAAGCCAGAAATTCAACCTCTTATCACCTGGGGATGGATCTCAAAAAAATATTAATTAGCCAAGATAGCGTCTTCCTCTGAGCGATGCCTCCTGGGTCTTGAGGACTCTGGTTTTCTTTCTCTGCTGTCTTTTTTCTCTCTTTGGCAGCTGTGCGCCAACAGAGAAGGCTGTGGTATTTGTATATCCCATCTTTAATTTTTTCTCTTCCATTTTCCCCTTGGAAATGTGTGATTATGTTGACATTTCGGAGGATCTGGACGTTGCCAGACACTTTTGTTTATTTTTAACCCGGGGATGGGGAACCCGGGGATGGGGAAGCTGAGCCAGGTGGGGCTGGTGTGTCCGTGTGTGTGTGTGTGTGTGTGTGTGTGTGTGTGTGTGTGTGAGAGAGAGAGAGAGAGAGAGAGAGAGAGAGAGAGGGAGACCCGGGCTGCAGTTCAGTTCGCTGGCCCAGGCAGGTGTCCACACCGATGCCGCTGGGATTTGGCCTCCTCTTCATCAAGGGGCATGAGGTTATGCCCGCTGCTGGGGGGCTTGCAGAAGGGACATGGCAGCAGTGCTGCGGGTAAACCCTCCCTTGAAACCCCCCTTTCCGCCTCTGTTTGTGTCTCCCAGGGTCTCGGGGCCTCCCGCTGCTGCCTCGGCGCTTTCCCTTTGCTCCAGCTCAGCCATACGGTGCCTCAGCTCCTGCCCTCCTAATCCCCGGGCTTCTCAGAGTTGATTACTCAGAGCTCTGCTTCCCTGAAGAATTCAGTTAATTGCCAGGCCCCTGTTGCTCCAGATTATCTGGAATAGGGCGGATAATGGGAGGAGTGTTTGACCTGCTTGAAGGTGTGTGTGTGGGGGGGGGGGACTATTGAAAGCGCCTCTCTTCCTCCCTCGTTCTCCTCCCGCGTTCTCCAATCTCCCTGTCCCTCCTTCTTCTTTGCTTCTCTCTCATGTCGTTCTCTTTTAGCTAATTCCTTTGCCTGTTTTGCGAATTCGCAACATTTTAGACACATGGGGGGAAGCGTCCAGAACAACGCAGAAGCTTTGCAATGACAATGTCCTGACACCTTTGGGCACCGCTGACTGCTGCGGACGCAAAGATGTCTCGGCTGTGATGGAATTCCATGGAGGGGCCCGGATCCTGGGGGGAGGCCGCCACATACAGAAGAAACACCCCCAGGGTGGTGGGCACGGTGCAGACGTGAGCACGGGACACAGGGGCAGCTCCTCTCAGGCCGTCTCCCGCGCCCTGGGAGACCGTGCTGCCCGCAGCCAGCTTCCCTGAGACCAGGATGCCCTCAGAGGCATCTGATCTTCGCTGTCGCCACAGATGCGCAAAGAAGTTAAGCAGGAAGAGAAACATTGGCACACAGCTCTGCCTATATTTGGCTCCCACTTGCATATAATTTTAAATACATGTTTAAAATAAAGAAGATGGGAAATGACCCAAGTAGAGAGAGCTGTCTGGGTGGGCAGCGTATGTAAGAACAGCCACGGTTTCTGCATTAAGGTTTCAGGACTGCCTGACACCAGAGCCTGCCCTCCCTTCATTACTCACTCAGGAGAGGTAAACAGACTTTAAAACCTTCGGGTTCCATTTAGTATATTGCTTGGCATTTTGAAAGAATTAATGTCTCCCACGTTACCCTCAACCAACCCCATACAAAATTGTTGACTCAACCTTTCTGTCGCCCTGAGTCCCAACTGCAAACCCCCCAGTTAAATTCCTAGACTAAATAACCTCCCCAGACTGAACACCCGCTGCTTTCTTATTGCAGGATTTCTCATCACTGACTCAATCGGTGTGTTTGTTTCTTCAACAGTATTAAAGAGAGTGCATGCCTTTGCTCTGGGGACTGGCATCTCTCTATTTAATTATAGGCGGACTGTCTTTTTAATAAGAGAAAAGCAGAGACAAATGTTTCTCATTGCTTAGGCCTGGAGCTGGGGAATTTATAGATTAGACTTGACATTTGTATAGAGGTCCAGGGTTTGGGGTTTCCAAATTCTACACAGACACTGGGATAGATCTCAGGTGCAAGGTGTTCTCTGGGTGTGGCTGGGTTCTTTTTGAGAAGCCATTTACCTTCTCCTGGCCCCAGAGCTCTCTGGCTCTAGGGTGATAATAATTTACTGAGCACTCCAGTCTGCACGGCTAATGCTCTATCTCCAAGGTGTTTAATTTACACTGGGAATAGTTTTCATGGGCAAGATCTGGTCCATTAATTCCTGTTTTACCAAATTAGAAAACAAATCCACCAAGAGACTAAATGACTTTCCTGAGCAAGGGGAGGAAAGAGCTGAATCGGCACAGCTTCTCCTGGTGGCTTGGCTGGGTAGCTCAATATTGTCTTCTGCCCTCTGCGTCAGTCTGCGGAGGGCAACTGGCTTGTTCTCTTACTGTCAAAAAAAAAAAAAAAATGTACCCCTTGTGTGATTCAAGAGGGACAAAAAAATTCCTCAAATTTTAAAGAACTCCACAAATAAGGTTTTAGAGTCTCCTTCAGTAAAGTAGTCCAAGGGTCAACATATCAACCTGGCAGGGCATATAGTACATGAAGTCAGACTAATACCCCCAACCCTACACTCCAGAAAGTTGATTAAAGGTAAGTCAGTGCTTCATCATCCTTGTGACCTTGGGGTCTGCTAAAGGGTTGTTTGTCCAGACTGGGAGGATGTGACTGGGTTAAAGGGGCTATGTTCTGAAACAGTCTTTCCCAATTTTCCAGCAAATTCTCTAGCCTGCTGTTTTAGCTGACTCCCCTAATCTTTCATTAGTGCCATGTGGCCTAAAATATAGAAACAAATATTTCATTACATTGAGTTACATAGTCAAATTCGTCAAACAGATTTTTCTGCTTCCTCCTCAGAACCTTCTGTCATCTGATGGGTATGTGACTTTCAAAAGGAGGGACAGAGTAGATACACTTCATTAATACACTTCTCACAACGAAATCTATACCATCTTCTCACAAGCCCACTTTGGAAGACACATCCTTCTCCTTTGCTCCAATCACAACACACCAAAGAATAGTTCCTTAAGCCAAAGCTTCCTGAATGTTTGAAAATAAATGCTATGTGTCACAGGAAAATACTTTGAAAGGCAGGAATTGAGTACAAAACTTGCGTGGGTTTTGATTATTTTATTCTTTCATTTCAGAAGCAAGGAACTGAAGATATCATCCATGATTCTTCCTTTAATATATCTGTGTTTGAACCCGACTGCATCCCCAAACCAAAGCTCCTTCTGTCTAAGACCTGGGTTCCTCTCAGTGTTATTCTTGTGATACTAGTGCTTCTGGGACTATTGTCCTCCATCCTGATGCAGCTTAAAATCCTGGTGTCTGCATCTTTCTACCCTGGTGTAGAGAGGGAGCGTGTCCGATACCTACATGCAAGGCTACTTAAGAAAAGATCCCAGCAGCCACCGGGAGATGTCAAAAGCCAACTAAGTCTGTACTTTACAGAGGTGAGGCCAAGTTGTGGTACTGCATGAAACCTCTAAGTAAGAAAGTGTTATCACTTATGGAGGGGATAGCTTTGGAGGAAGGTTAAAAAATGTGCTTGCCTGAGGCTCTTAGCTTTGTGATCAGAATGCTTGTCCAGAAGTTTCTACATGATATCCTTCAAAATACTAGTTTAAAGTGAGTGTGTTTAGTCATATTGCAGAGATGCTACTGGGAAGGTCCTCTATGTTGGCTAGCAAAGGACAAAGACTGATAAGATATATGTTCCTTGGTCAAGGATAAAGAAAAAAAGAAACAGAAGAAAATACCTACCACAACTTTGTGAACTCCAAAGAATTTTCTCATTCTCCAGCATTTTTGATTCTCGTACATGTATAAAATGGATGCATATCAGAGATTTTATTTAACTAATTTATTAACCAGGGAACAATAAGAAATTACAACTAATTCACAGAAAAAAAATCAAAGAACACACGCACACACATAGGGCATCAGGGATACCAAAATGAATTTGCTAAGTAGATGCAAAACTGGCTTCTTCCATAACAGTGGATGGGAGGGATCGATTGCACCCTTCACCCTACAGTGAAGTTCATTTTCATGTCACAGACAAGAATCATTTATGTTGTTGTTATCAGCCATCTCCAACTTACAGATTTGGGAAATCGCTCATAGACAACGAGAAAGTCCAAAATGACCCACAAGGATATGGTTTTTGTCCATTTCAAAGTCTTTTGGCAATTTTCCCTGAAGCCTTGAGCCTCTCAACGAAAAGTTTACATATGAGGCGTTTGAAATGACTCCAGTGCTCTCATTCATCTACTTTTCTGTCTCTTCAGATTCATTTCTGGCTTCCAGTCCTGAAAATGATCAGGAAGAAACAATTGGACATTGTGAGTGAAGACTGTCCATGAGAGAACCGTGTGGTTCTCCAACCGCACTGCACCAGAAAGTCTCCTCAGGGCACTAATGCCCAACAACAGAGAACTGGATTCCATGGTCCTATCAGGCAGGGCCACCTTGTGTCACCTGGTTACATCTCCTTCGTCTTAAAGCCAAAGGGCTGCCAGGTAAATAGTTACATGGTCTCTCCTCCAAACAAAGCAGATGACCTGTCTGTGTCTGTCACAGGGTAGGACTCTAAAGAGGCCCCTAGGTGATGAGTTTCAGCTTAGAGTAATATTCAAAGAAAAAAAAAAAAAAGAAAACAATTGAAATCTGTACTGCAATCTCACAAACAAATTCCAAGGAGAATATACATGTGAAAAGCTGGCAAACTGTCTTTAAACTCTTAGCTACCCCCACAATTGTCTTCCTTCCTCCTGCCCCCTCATTCAGAAACGCTTTCCAGCACCCATTTGCAGCCGTTCCTAATGTCTTACCACCACCTCCAGTTCCTGCTCCCTGTTTGCCTGGATCGATTTTATTTTTTTCTTCCTCCAGCAAATCCTCTAGCCTGCTATCTACAGCAGGGTGGCCTAGGGGCCATCTACATGGCAGTCATATAAACTTCTTATAAAAATGCACATCTTGGTCCCCCTTTCACCTTTAACTCCACTCAAAATGCCTTTCAGCAAGTCCCGGGACTGGTTGTTTTATCTGGTAGGCATGTTTGCCCTCGGTTTGAAGGGCTCTTTCCTGTTGGAAGGGCAGCCTAGAAAGGAGGTGCTGTCACAAAAGGTAATTTTGATCTTGAAAATAGGATTTAGACTTGCTCATTAGGGCTGATCGAACTTGAAGAGAGGATGCTTATTTAATTACAGCTTATCCACTTTAGATTTAAATGAATGGTTAGTTAAATTTCTTGAGACGTCTATTGTGAAATGTGCTCTGTTAATCTTGTAGAGGCAGAAAGAAAGATATTGCCCAAGGCATTTCATGAAGCTTCCTTTTTTTTTTTAACCTCTAATTTTAATGGCCTATAAAAGTATATTGGATTATAGTCTAAGTCACCATTTCTCATCCCACAGATCCCAGTTTGGTGATCGTGTTTTGTTAGGGTCTTTCAAGTGTCCTTCCGATGGCCTTGTTGACTCCATAGTTGGTGCCAGTTGAGTTCCTTTTTACATAGTCATTCTAAACACCTTTAGGATGACACCTTTCTTGGTCTGCTTAGAATGTTACACATTATTTTTCCTCTCAGATTCTGTATCTTCTGCTTTCTTTATTAGGACCTAATCAATCATAATTATACTATGACATATATTGAAGTCTTCACACATCGTATATTTTTGTCTTAATTTATTTAAGACAAAGAAATACACATATCTTACCCTAAGGAACTAAGAACTACCTTTCTCACTCAAAGTCAGGAATAGCAATTCCCAACAAGTCACAAAGATCTTGAGGGCAATTGTTTAAATTGTTTACTAATTGTTTAATTGTTTACTAAGTAAGGAAGAGAGAGTAAGTGGCTGAAAAAATGAGTGTGGCTTGAAGGTGGTTATTTCTCTATAATGAAAAGCTTGTTATATTAGGCTAACATAACCCCAGAAAAAATCTAAATTAATGACTAGGTAGCTGAGCTATCAAATTTTCAGGGTTCAGAGCCCCTTTTGGTTTCAACCTATAGTGGTGGCAGTGACCTTTTTAAAAGTAAGAAGGGAGATGAATAACAAAATACAGGGGACAATTTATCACATTTTATCCCCTAAATTCTGAGGGTCTATGAAACTCATTTTTGTACTAAGGGAGTAGAAGAAATCAGAATAGCATTTGTCACTGGAGCAATTTTTGCAAATGCAAATGGAAAGCAAAAAAGGCAGTGACAGAAATAAAAGCTCAACTAGCCACAGTAAGTGCAATTAAGAAGGTGCTTTGCCCCACTTTCCTGGACTCTGAGGATCTACAGTGTGATATGCGATGTGTTTCTGCACTGCCCCAGCCTCATTTGGCAAAGACAGGGAACAGTGTGCCCACTGACCACAGCATGGGGCTCAGGAGGTGGACATAAAGGAGGGCCAGGAAGGACTGAGCAAAGATGCAGACCTGGCTTGCCCCCTCGTTCTCTAGAGCAGCAGTTCCCAAAGCTGGCTGGTCATCAGAATGACCTGCAGAGTCTAAAAAATAAAACAAAATAAACTCCCAGACTTCCAAACCCTAAACTCAGATGGAGTGACTCAGTTGTGGGGGACGGTTCTGGGCATCTGTATATCCCCAGATCTGGGGAAGGATTGTTGATTTTAAAAAAACCACATGAATATAGTATCTATGTAATTAGTTGTGTAGACATACATTTAGGACTTCAATTCTACCTGTTGCTGGCCAATTAAGTTGCTCCAAAATGCAAATTGCCTATTGCTTATTGAGAAATATATTGTTCTCTTCTTCTGCAAGTCCCATTTGCACAAGCAAGCTCTCAGACAAAAACAAAACCCATGTTGACTCCCTGGATTTGACAATCTTAACAAATAATTATTTATTAAATGTGATTTGGTAATGTTACTTTTTCATTAGTGACTTTGATTTAAGGGATGGTAGATCACATTTTTTTTTTAAATGGAAGGTCACCTTGACTATGCCAATCACATGCTATAGTAGAAAGAACAGAGATTTTAGAATGTGGAAGCCTGGATTCAAGTCTTCTTTCTGCTGATTATTAGTGACATAAACTTAGTGACTTAAACATCTCTCTAAGCTTCAGTTTTCTTGTTTACAAAATGGGGCTGAAAATATCAGTCTCGTAGCAGCTCTTTGAGAATTAAATGAAATGACACATACGACACCTCTAGAATATTTCCTACCCCAAATTAGATGAATAAATGTTAGCTTCCTTTTTTTCCTCTTTCCTTTCTTTTTTTTCCCCCATTGTTCCCTGCTCAGCCCCACTATCTTCAACTGAAAATGGAGTCTGATTTAAAAAAAAAAAAAAAAGAGTAAAAACAGAAAAGAAAAAAATTCAACCAAACTTCATATGAAACTGTGATTGGCAAACTTTCTATGAAGGGCCAAATAGTAAATATTTTAGGCTAATGTCATATGGTCTCTGTGGCAACTACTAAACTCTGCCACTGTAGTAAGTAAGCAATCATAGACAAAAAGTAAATGAATGAGCATGGCTGTGTTCTAATAAAACTTTATTTGCAAAAATAAGCTGCAAGCCAGATTTGGTCTACAGGCCATAGTTGACCCACACCTGATAATACAGAAAGACTTTAGAAATACATGAGTTGATGTAGGACATAATGCAAAGGGCACATTTATTTATTTATTTTGTCATGGTTTTTCTTAGGTTATTTTTTATTTTTAGTTTCTTTTTTTTATTGTTTGGGATTCACTGAGGGTACAAAGAATTAGGTTACACTGATTGCATTTGTTAGGTAAAGTCCTCTTATGATTGTATCCTGCCCCCAAGAGGTGGGGAACTTTTAAAGTAAAAAAAAAAAAAAATAGGTTCAAAATCCCTCTTTCCCACCAATTAGCTGAAGGACTTTGCTAGTCACTTCAAGTCTTTGAACTCAATTTTCTGATTTATAAAGATAATAGGGTTTAGCTAACAAATCTCTGAAAAAAACTG
>CAUYTI010022497.1:0-14301 GCA_963575145.1 Galago senegalensis
CAGGCGCCTGTGGTCCCAGCTACTTGGGAGGCGGAGGCAGGAGACTCGCTTGAGCCCAGGAGTTGGAGGTTGCTGTGAGCTGTAATGCCACAGCACTCTACCCAGGGGGACAGCTTGAGGCTCTGTCTCAAAAAAAAAAAAAATGCATCTGGATAGGGCAGAGCCTACTACTGCAGCAAGTCTTTGAGGGGAGAGGCTGTTGCTGGGCCCCAAGCCTTGGTCTGGACTTTCCTTATAGATGGTGAGCAAAAAGGCTTCCAAATGCATAAGGAGGGTTAAATTCTTTTTTTAATCAGGCAGTGTTGGGAAAGGGGGCCATCATGGTGGTGCTGAAGGCCTGGGTGAGGATGAGAAGGTATTATGGAGGGGGAGGGTGGCAAGGAGGGTGACTCAGATATCCATATCTGTGCACAAGCACACAGCTGCACAGCCACACATGCAGACCCACATGTACATGAGGACACAGCACAGGTCTCAACACACACATGTGAAAACCCAAAATCCTACCCAGATACCCTGTCCTCTGCACACAGCCTCTCATAGGTGTGTCTGTGCACACACATAGGCTAGTACATATGTGTGCACAAATACAGGCTTTAACACAGGGATAGGTGGACACCCATGCGTGCCCAGACCTCTGTGGACCCACATAAAGTAAGACTGGCACCCAGAGTGGCACAGATACATGGGAATCCCCATGTATCCCTGCTGTCCTGGGCTCCATGCACAGGCCCTTCCCCACTCCAGGTGGTGGTCTGGATCTAGAGACGAGTGGCACTATGGTGAGCAGACAATGCAAGGCGGGGGGAGGGGGTAGCAGGGGGCAGCTCCTCCAGGAAGACCCTGGTGGGCAGCGAGGGTGAGCGGGGCTCAGGTCTGGCATAGCACAAGGTGGCACGGGTGATGAGGCGGTCCAGGGGCTTCAGGGAGTGCATCCAGTGAGGCAGGAAGTCCCATGTCTGCAGCCACTTGGGCAAGTGCCCAGGACTTCGATTCTGCAGGATGCTGACGAGCACCACAAAGGCCAGCAGGGCTCCAAAGGGTGCGCCCACACCTACCATGGCCTGCCAGCCAGCCATGGAAATGCCAAACACCAGTGAGGGCAGTAGCAGGAAGCACACGAGGAGGTAGAGGACAGCAAACCAGCGGTACTTGGCAGTGCGTTTGCCCAGCGCCTTGGCCATGCGGATGGGCAGGCGTGTGCAGGGTACTGGGTACCACAGAAGGATGCCCGAGATGTTGAAGAAGAAATGGCAGAGGGCAATCTGCAGGGGAAGGGTGGGGAGGCTGAGGTGGGCATGGTCCTACAGCCCCTGAATCAGGCCAGCAGGGATGGGTGCTGGGGCTACAACCTGGTCTGGGCAGCAGGAAAGTTATCCCTTAGGGCTGATGTGCCCCCAGATCATCCTGGGATGGCTATGCTGGTTACTAAAATATATCAAAATATTTCTGGACCAGTTGGTAAATTATTACTGCTATGAGCTCTCCACATTTCCCCCATTGACCCCTCTCTCAGAAATGGCCAGAGCTAGGCGGCGCCTGTGGCTCAGGGGAGTAGGGCACCGGCCCCATATGCTGGAGGTGGCGGGTTCAAACCCAGCCCTGGACAAAAAAAGAAATGGCCAGAGCTAAAGACTGCTATAGGCTTCTGGCTTAGCACCTCCGGGGTCATACTTGGTCAGTGCCCTGGCTTGTCAGTTCCTCCTTTGCTCCTAGAACAACTTCCCTTTGCTGCCTGCCCCCAGCCCGCTCTACTCATCCTTGGTACCCCAAACCGTCCTTGGTCCCACCATAATCAGCTTTTCCTCATAGTTTATGTCCAGCTCTCTGTGCTTACAGGTGTGTTAAACACTGTCTCCCTGTTGGATGCTAAGGCCTTGAAGATGGCATCAGGTATACTTTGCCATAATGGTTTCCATAGAGCATGGGGGTGGCCCTTTAGTATATAGTCAAAACATATGTTACATGGTCAAACCCTCGGTCAGAACCCATGTGCCAGTCCTAGCCCCATCCTGGGTCAGGCAGAGCTGGTGTCCCAGACGCACCTGGAATGAGCTGGAGAGCTTCTCCCTGGGGCTGGCCAGTGCTGCCAAGATGGCAGTGGTGGTGGTGCCAATGTTGGAGCCCAGTGTGAGGGGGTAGGCCCGCTCGATGCTGATCACACCCAGTCCTGGGGAGCAGAAGGACAGAGCTCCCTGCCAGCTTTGCTCCAACCCCACCCCACCCACCTCTGCTCAGCATTGGCACTCACCAATGAGTGGGGTGATGGCTGAGGTGAACACAGAACTGCTCTGGACAACGAAGGTCATGCCAGCACCCACCACCATGGCAAAGTAGCCCGTGACCCAAGTGAAGGGGGCAGGGAAGTCTGCAAGGAAACCCCATCCCAGCAGGCCTCAGTCAGTGGAGGTGTTAGGCGAGCAGAACTGCTGGGGAGGGGGCATCTGGATGCAGTTTCCACTAGGACCTCATCAGTGCCTGCTCAACTGCAGTGGCTTCCACAGCCCTCTTTGACCTTGGATGAAAGGCTTTTCTCCCACAGTTCCATCAGATTATTATACCTTTGCTCCTGCTGTTCCCTCTGTCTGGTGTATCCCATTCAGCATCTAAATATTCATTCTCAGGCTCAGCAAGGCTGTCACTGAAAAGCTCTCTCTGGCCAATGGCCCTTGAACAGACTTTGTTTCTCCCTTCTCAGAGCTCCCTCAGCCCAACAGTTGCCCCTTACTGCAGCATTGGTTATGAGGCCTCTCCCAGTGTCTGCCAGTATCCCAAAAACTCAAAATGAAGTTTCAGATGAAAATCAGATGGTGATACCCCTCTGCCCCAAGCCCTCTGAGCATCCCCATTGCCTTTATTAAAGTCAGGCTCCGAGCAGAGCCTGGAGGCCCCATCCCAATCCCCTTGCCCCTCCTGCCAGCTGATGGCCACTTTTCTGTGCCACAGTCCTGCAAAGTGGGCTTCTGCTTGCAAGCCTTTGCGCTCACTATTCCTGCCACCCATCATGCTCTTCATCCACATCTCAACTACTCCTGAGGTCTCTGCTCAAATGCTATTGCCTCAGAGAGGCCTCTGACTGCTCACTGAAGCAGCCTCTTCCATACTCTTGCATTGACACTTTTTGCTGTCTCCTTGGCAATTGCTTCTCTTCTTCTGAACTTGTTCTTCACATTTGTTCTCCTTTTCCCCCTGCTGGGCTGTAAGCCCCCTGAGAGCAGAATCCATCTCTCTGCATCACCTCTGTGTGTATCCCTGGCATTTGGCACTCAGTAGGGATTTGATGACTTCTTGTTGACTAAATCAAACAATGAACTCTGAGTATCTCCACCTGCTAGAATGGAGCCACAGCCAGAGGCAGCCACAGGTCCCCAGCTGTCAACACCTCAGGGGCCTCAGAAATCACTTTCTTTGTTCACAAGGGGAAACTAAGCTCCAGAGATGGTAGGGGTTTCCCTATCATCCTGAGGCCCTGCCCAATCCTGCTCCTGCTCAGCCACTCCTCATAGCTCACCAGTGTTGATAACCTTCTGGACGACCTTAGCCACCTGACCCTTGAGCAGGGAGTTGAGCATCTTGACGAGAAGGATGAGGCAGGTGCACAGGAGCATCAGGGAGCCAGCCAGCAGGATGAGCCCCACAGCCAGGTCAGGCAGCCCTGTGTTCACGAAGATGTGGTTGCCTGCAGGAGGTGGTGTTGGTGGTGCTGAGGCTGTCCCTGCACCTGGCTCCCAGACCCCATCTAGGCTCCCCTACCCTCAACACCAGGAGCTGGGCTGTTTGACAGCCATGCTTCTTGGGGCTGGACATAGCAGTGGCCAGATGTGGGATGGCCCTGCCACCACCAGGCTCTGCTCCTGTCATGTGGGACACCTCCCATGTTGCAGGCACTTACATTTCTCCATGGTGGTATTTCCAGGGCTCTGGCTGGTGTTGGTTTCTGCCATGGAGATGGAGGTGGGAACCTAGATTAAGAGGAAGGTGACTTAGGTAATGTAGGTAAATGGAGCCTCAGGTTGGGACTGAGAAGGGAGTAAGGGAGTAATGTGGGAGATAGATATGGGCCTTCTGGCTTTGGGCCATGCACAGGCCATGTAGCCCCTCTACGCACTTCACCCTGTCACTCCCCTAAACTGGCTCTCTCCAGGGCCACATCCAGTGGCTTCTTGTCTTCATTTTCTTTCTTCTCAGTGGCATTGGATGCTGCTGACCAAAATCCTCTTTGTCTGAAAACTCCCTTTCCCTTCCTTTATGACCAGTCCCTTCCTTGGTGCCCCTTCTGCATCCTGGCCCTATCTTCTTTAAGACACTGATGGCCCAAGCTCCATTCTTCTCTGGCTCTGTTCTTCACCCAGAGGAGATCAGGTGGGGGATGAGGGTGAGAGTCCAACCCAAGTGTCTCTCCCCTCCCCCACCTATTGTGAGCAAAGTGAGGGGGCTCTCCAGGGAGTCAGAGGGCTCAGCAAGTACCCTAAGAAGGAGGTGGGGAGAGTATGTACTGGGCTGGGGGCAGCAGCTATTCAGCTTCTGGCCACTGTCACCATCCAGATACACAACTCGGCATGACCAAATTGCCCGATTCTATGACAGAAACCACAACTCTGAAGTTTTAAATAAAATGTCCCAATCTTAAACATTAGCAACCACTTTGAGACATACTTTACAATTAAATGAAGTCCAGCAGTAGTGTCCAGTCAGGCTTGTGGTCCACTAATTTGTGGCCTCATTAAGTTAAGGAGTAGTTCTTTTTAAAAATGTAATCCAGGGTCCCTTACTGTTCACCTAGGAACTGAGCAATCACCCAGCAGTGACTGGAAAAAGTGGGCCAGGCTGGGGTGGGGAGAAGCCCATTGGACAGAAGAGGGATTGAGCCTCAGAAAGGAGAAGGGGCTTCCAGGGGCCCCTACTCACTCAGCAACACTGCCGGACTCTGCCGGGCCCCCTGGCAAAATGCAAGAGCTATAGGTACCCCCGATTCAACATATTCTGCCTCTCCTAGGAGCTGATATGGCCCCTGGTCCCACTTGAGCCTTCCCTGAGACCTCTATATCCCAGGCCCCTCTGATGCCAGTGCCAAGGGCAGGGCTCAGGGAGGTATTGCCAGTTTAGCTGCCAATTCAATTTATAGCTGCTTAAGGTTTTGTTCTAAATTATGCATTATTTCAAAAATACATGTCAGAGGTAAGAACTGTTTGTGACATCTGGTTTTAAAATCAGGGTTTATATTAGTGGAATGTGCCCCTGAGTGGGCAATTTGCCTGTCTGTATCCCCAGTTCACCATTAAAGCCTTAGGGCACCATCAAGCCTGAGCCTGAACTGCAGGCCAAGAAGCCAGGAAAAAGTCTCTGCCGTGCCAAAACCAAGAAGCAAGTGGGGAAAGTGTTGATAATAACTACTGTGCCGACAAAAGAGTGAACCAGGTGTTTTCTCTCAGGCAGATCTGAGTTCAAATCCTACCAACTACTGTGGATAAGTCATGCTACCTCTCTGAGCCTATTTTCCTCTGAAGCAGGACAGCAAAAGAGCTATAGTAAAGATTGTGCTTCCATCAGAGCTTGGCTCATGGCAAGCCTTAGTAAACTGCATCTTCAAATAAAGAATAAAACCTCCATCACCCCAGGCCCATTCAGGATCACATGGTGGGAAGGGTGTAGGTGGGCTTGACCTCTTGGGTCAGGACCACTGGCTCCTTAGATGGCCCTGTTTGGGAAGAGCTTGCTGGACCTTCCTGGGGGCCCTCAGCTTGGAGCTTTGGAAGCAGATGACTCCTGAGATTAATGCGGTCCTTGCCAACCTGTGCCCCATTGACCTATCCTGGGCTGGGCCAAGGGTTCTCCTGGGGGAGAGGGACCTGTGGGACCTGGGGGGATGTTGGAGGAGAATGAGCAACTTTGCTGGGGTCCCAACTTAGGGCAGGCAAAGTTGGAGGCAGGGCAAGGCTGAGGGCTAAGTTCTCTGGGGGGTTAGAACCTTGATATTCTTGCCTGGGATTATGTGATCCTGGCTGAGTGCACAGGGGAAGTCCAGAGACCCTGAAGTACAGGAGAGGAGTGTAGAGGCCTCAGGATGGGCAGAGAGGGGTGGACTGCAATGCCGGGCTGAGGGAAGGACCTGAAGAGAAGGAGCAGGCCTGAGGCTCTTTTATAGGGCAAAGAGAGAAGGTGGGAACTGCAGTCTGGATAAAGACCCGGGAGGCCCAGATTCCCCCTCCAAAGGAGGGGGAACTGATCTTCAGGGCCTTTGTTCTCTGGGCAAAGATGTGTGCCAGCAGCACCATCTGTTGGTAAAGAGGACAACTCCACGTTAGAGCAATACCCACTGCCAATGGAGGAATGTCTCCAGGTGGCTATGATCACCTGTGGCATTCAGGACTGATGGGTAGAAAGGGAAATGGACACAGATGGTGTAATGTCAGACTGGGAGAGGCAGCGAGATGGAGAGTTAGAATTCCACAAGGATTTGCATCCTACCTCAATTACATGGACTCAGGGAATCCACTGCCCCTCTCTGAGGCTCAGTTTCCTTCCTCAGCTATAAAATGGGGATAGGATCAGTCCAACTTCTCAAGTTGTAAGTCCTCAAAATATTCTTGTTTAAACCAAGCAGATGTGGTTGAAAATCCACAATGTGACCACAATAGAAGGTAATTTCCAGGACAGTATCAGGCCCCAGGAATATCAAGAAATTTTTGAACACTTAAACTGCCTCTGGCTTTTCTTTCCCCATCTGTACAGCCTCAGAATCTCATCCTTTCCTTGGTGGCATAGGTTTCCTGGAAGCATGGTGAAAGCTGGAGACAATGAGAACTGGTTGGAAGGAAGCACAGGGAAACACCATGGCCAAAGGGCAGACTCAAGTCTTCAGTGCAGGAGGACCCACCATGTACTTCTCAAGACACAGTACATCCATTGCTGCATGAGTCATGTCCCCATGAAGGACAGTCCCAGGGAAAGGGTGGGAGCAGGGAGCTCAAATCCCACCCCACAGCTACTTTGCAACACACAAAAAATCCAACTCTGCCACTGCTATTAAAAGGTTTCCTAGTAGAGGGAGGATAATCTGGTGCTTAGCCAATTGGCAGTTGCAGCCATGGAAAAGGTGAACTTGGGTGGGTTTCTCTACCTAAACAAGCTTCAGGATTCTGTAAAATGGGGTCCTTGTGTCCGCCTCGCCCACACTGCATGAGGAGTCTTTTAGGTGCGGAGGTGTATGCTGCAAGCTGAGACCTGCCTGAGGCTGTAGCAGGTGGATAGCGGGGACCTCAGAGGAAAAGAAGAACGGAGCTCTTATCCTGTGGCTTGTTTTTGTGAAGATCAGGTGTGTAATTTCTCTCTTCCATATTTTGCTGTGAAGTAGAGAGGTTTGTGGTGATTCAGAGAGCTCAGAGCACCCAGAGAGCTCATGAGAAGGTGGCTGATGCATTAGAGAGGTCACAAAGCCAGCATAAAAGCTGCCTGCAGGGGCGTTTTGATGTTAGGCTGCCTTAAACACTCAGAGGGCTGAATTGGAGCCACTTCAGATGCCAAGGATCATCATCGCTGGGAAAGTCAGAGTGTTTCCTGTTCACACCAAGATCAAGGTCCAGTAGCATCAAGTAGCAAGTGAAGAGGTTGGGGGGAAGGGTTCATGCTTGTGCTGGGGGTTTTGGATCTCCTTATATCCTGTTCTAAATGGAGTTACATCTCATATGTAATAATTAAAGGGAAGCAAATATGGCAGATTATGGTTTTGATGAAACATTTTCCTTTTTATGACTGAATCAGAGAGTGTGCTAATTGCCCGCTTCTTCACCAGCCTGGCACACAGGCTGTTCACGAGTGCCTAACCAATCCAAACAGATCTTCCAGGTATCAGAAGTAGCAGAAACAGTGCAGAAAGACGAGGAACTCCACCGGAGGCAGTCTCCAAGAGAAGGGACCCCAATGCCAGCATGGTGGCTATTATGCCCCTGAGGAATTTTCCATGCAGCCCACCTGTCCCTTCCTATTCATCCTGCCTTCCTGGGTATCCTATCCTTTTCTGTCCCCTCTGCACATTATCTAGGCCCCAAAACATGGCAGAACTGTGTCACTACCCTCCTCCCCAGAGGGCACTCAGGCCCTAACAAGGAAGACAAGCTCTGGCAAGTTTCTCAGCTCCTCTGGGCCTGTGTCCCTACCTGTGAAACCAGAGGGTTGAGTTAGATCAGTGGTTCTCAAATCTGAATGTGGAGCACACCTAGAGACTTGTTGAAGTCTAATGGGTTCCCAGGAGATACTGCTGCTGGTGGTCTGGACTGCACTTCTTTTTTTTTGAAAAAAAAAAAAAGTTGTCACCCTGGTAGAGTGCTGTGCATCACAGCTCACAGCAACCTCCAACTCCTGGGCTCAAGCAAGTCTCCTGCCTCCCCCTCCCAAGTAGCTGGGACCACAAGTGCCCGCCACAATGTCCAGCTATTTTTTGGTTGCAGCCATCATTGTTGTTTGGCAGGCCCAGGTTGGATTCAAACCCACCACCTTAGGTGGGCTGGCTCCTTAGCCACTTGAGCCACAGGCACCGAGCCAGACTACACTTTGAGAACTGCTGGGTGGATCAGTTACATGCCAGCTCTAATTGCCTGGTGATATCTGCTCAAAGCCATGTGGTTGGGAGGGATAAGAACGCATAGCACTGCAGGAAATAATGATGAAAAATACTAAAGTAAACTATGAAAAATGCCAAAAAAAAAAAAAGAACGCGCAGCAGTAGAAGTGCCACTCTGTATCTGCCCTCTCCTGGCTAAATGATTTTCAGAGTCTAGCTCAGTGATTCTTACCCTTTCTAATGCTGTGACCCTTTATTGCAGTTCCTCATGTTGTGGTGACCCCCAACCATAAAATTATTTTCATTGCTACTTATAGCAACAACATGAGGAACTGTATTAAAGGGTCATGGCAGGCAGTACCTGTGGCTCAGTGGGTAGGGTGCAAACCCAGCCCCAGACAAACTGCAACAAAAAATAGCCGGGGGGGGGGGGTGTTGTGGTGGATGCCTGTTGTCCCAGCTACTAGGGAGGCTGAGGCAAGAGAATGACCTAAGCCTAGGAGTTGGAGGTTGCTGTGAGCTGTAATGCCACGGCACTCTACCCAGTAAGACTCTGTCTCTACAATAAATAAATAAATAAATAAATAAATAAATAAATAAAGGGTCATGGCATTAGGAAGGTTGAGAACCACTGGTCTAACTGGAGCATTTTGAACAGACAACCAAACCCACAGTCTGAAGAGGGACTCTTCTTACCTGGGGCCAGGCCTGGGATTCAACCTCCATGGGGTCTGGGTGGCACCAGATCCGGATAAGACTGTGGTTCCTCAGGGACTCATCCCCAGTGGCAATACTGGTGATCACAGACTTGTCCAGCTGTGGGCAAAATGTGGGCAGGGGAAGTGAGGGACAGTGGGGCCCTTACTACCCAGCCCCCACACCAGGCCCTGCAGCCACCTGAATGATGAGCTTTGTGAAGGGCTCCGTGATGATTTTGAGCAAGTCAGGGGCATCACGCCCACCTCGGATGTTGAAGGAGGCCACCACGAATCCAGTGACATGGTACAGGTAGCCTGTAGTAGCCTCCAGGGGCAGCAGGACCAGAACAGACAGCCAGTTAAAGCAGTCATGCACAGTAGCTCCCGCGAAGGCCCTGGGCAGGGAAGCCATATGATGGGGCAGGCCAGAGCCAGGGCAGGCTCACACTGCCCTCCCTCAAACACCAGCCCCCACCCGCCTTGTCCCTCTCACCGCCGGAAGTCAGTCCTATCCCCTGCCTGCATCAGGGCCACGATGGTGTTGGTGACAGAGGTGCCAATGTTGGAGCCCATGATGATGGGGATGGCAGAGCTCACCTCCAGCACTGGGAGAAGAGGGTGCCTCTTAACGAACTGGGTGGACACCACCAAGCTCCTGTCCCACAATAGATCCTTCCAGGCCCACCAGCCACATCCAGCCCCAGGTGGCTATTCCTGTTGTGCTGCTGACACTGCCTAGCCTAGGTGTCTCAGGTTCATGTGGGCATGTGCTGGGCATTTATGTGCTCACATTGTCCATGGTGCCAGTGTGTGAATAGGTGCATGTGTGGGTGTGCATTATGAGGGCTCATGGCCTATATGCAAGTACAGATCTGTGTTTTGTGTCCACCCATGTACCCAAGTATGAGAATTAGTTTTAGGTGTCAAGTTGGCTCAACTATAGTGATTCATATCTACAGTTGTTTAACTTTAAGGAGATTATCCTTGACAACCTGAGTGGGCCTCAGCCAATAGGATGAGTCCTTACAAGCAGAATTGACACTTCTCTCTGTTTTGGTCAAAGATAAATTAGAAACAAAATAAAAGAATTGAGGCTTCCCTGAGGAAGAGGAAATTCTGCTGGTGAATGGCAGTGTCAGCTCCTGTCAGAGAGCTCCAGCCTGCCCTTCCAGATGGCCCAAGCCTGTGGATTCTGGCACTGCCCAGCCAGCCCCACAATTTGGTACACGAGTTCCTTGCCGTAAGTCATATCTATATCCTACAGGTTTGGTTTCTCTGGCTTGTTTCCCTGACTGATACAGGTATGACTGAGTGACCATGTGGAGGTAAGCTTTCCCTGGGCTATGCTGCTCATTTGCCATCCTTTCAGCGCCTGGGGCACCCCTTCTGCTCAGACTCTTGGTCATGCTTTGGGGCAGAGAGTGGAAAGATAGAGGCCTGCCCTGTGCCCTCAGCCCTTATCTGCACTCCTACCTCTGATGCCACCAGTACTACCCAGCACCACCTGCCCAAGCTCTTTCTCCAGGCCTGGTGGGCCAACTCACAGCCAGACGAGACCATGCTGACAATGATGGATGTAGAGGTGCTAGAGCTCTGCACTAGCACTGTCACCAGGATTCCCACCACCAGCCCAGCCACTGGGTTGGACAGGATGGCGTTGTCCTTGAAGATGTCACCAGCCACCTTCCCTGGGGAATATGAGCTGGTGTTATCTGAGGTCCCTCAGGATCCCCTCCCTGGGGCCTGCCTCCATCTGGTCCTACCTCCAGCCAGCTGGAAGGCTGAGCTGAGCACATCCAGGGAGCAGACAAAGAGATAGAGGAAGGCGAGCATCAGTGGCACCTTGAGCAGCGTGATGCCAGCATGGCACAGCTTTGAGACTAGCCTGGGATCTGGAGGCAGGCCAGCCATGAGCACAGTGGGCAGGAGCCCAGGGCAGCAATTGCCAGTACTCCTGCTGTTCCCTGCCCAGGCCCACCTGGCTTCTGCTCCTCCTCCAGGCCCAGCTTGGCAGGCAGTGGGTCATGGAGCTCCAGGACCTCCCCACAGGAACAGCTGTGCTCACTGAGGGCCACAGGGCCCAGTCTGGGGAAGGTGTAGGCAGAGGTTCCTGGGACCCTGTGCAGGACTTGGAAGGAAAACTATTCAGGAGGCCCAGATGCTGCAGGGCCTGGGAGAGGGGCAGGCAGAGGGGATAGAAGTGCCACCCAGGCTGTGGGCAACTGTGGGCAAGCACTCACCCGGCGGACTGGGCACATAGGCAAAGGCAGCCCCTGGTATCATGTGTCGCCTGTGGACTGGGAGTGGGGAGACAGCTGGACTCCCCAGCCTTTCTCTATAGGACATCATCTTGGGCACCTGCTGTGAGGCCTGCAGGTCCGGGGATCGCAGCAACACTGAATTACACCTGTAGCATCCAGGGTGCTCACACTTACCCTCACATGCTCATGTGCACACCCTCCATGCTGTGTGATCACACACACAACCAGCAAAGCACACCCTCTAAACTCACCACCGCCACACACACATCCCCCAAGGTGCACACACAGGTGCCCAGTTCAGACATGAGCATTTGTTCATTTACTCATTCCACAAGCATTATTGAGCTTCTGCTCAATCCCAGGCTGAGAGCTAGAAGCAGACACAGCTGTTGCCCTTAGGAAGCTCAAGGTCTGATGGGGAGAGTGGATAAAAATGAAATAATCCCTGAAATAGATGGAAAACAGCAATGGAGGTAAGCTCACAGTAACAGATAGACCCCAGAGCACCTATTGGCAGGGCGTGGGCTGGAGGGGCAGAGAAGATAATCAGGCTGAGATGAACAGTGAGTAGGAGTTACCTCAGGGTGGGGGGGGAGTGTGCAAAGCCCTCTAGGGGAGGAGGCTGACCCTGGCGGTGGGGCTGGGGTGGTGCGGAGGAAACGTGAAAAAAGCAGAGGCTGCATGTATGGGCCTCGGCTGTCTGTGTAGGGGAGCTTTGCCTGCCAGAGAGCAGAGAAGGGCCACAGACACCTGCCTGCTCATGGGACCGACTAGGCACACACTAGTGGTGGTGGTATTGGGGAGTTCTGTGGCCTGAACCTCAAGTCCCTATGAGCTTTCCCCATCTACTCCCTTGAGAGGCAATAAACAAACACTGACAGCTTTTCTACGTGAAAGAGGCTCAGACCAGGACTGGCCTTGCTTTAACCCCTCCTGCACCACCACAGGAGTCTTTGACTGATGGGGCAAAAGTGCCCTGGTCTGCCTCAGCACCCTCTCCACACATCATCCTAAGGGTCCTTGGGGTGGAGGAGTGTGCAGAGCTGAATTCCAGACTCTGGAAGAGCACAAGCTTTTCACTGTGATAAGTGAGCCAGGTGGGGCAGAAAGCAGCGGGGAGCAGATAGGGCTGGGGTGATGGGCTGTTTCCCACTAAGAGCTGGGGGTAGGGTTGGGATGTGAGGACGCTGGGCTCACCTTGGGGTTCTGCGTTTCAGCTTCTGCTCAGTGGCCCAGGGAAGCCTTCAAGGCCCTGAGGAGGAACAGGGACCCTCCTCTTTATACCTTCGGGTCAAGGGCAAAGTCCCTAGAACCCTAGCTGCCCTCCCTCTGTTCCCCGATTAACCTCACCCCCCCAGATTCCTCCCAGTTAATTGCTAATCGTCAGCTCTGCAGGGAGAGTCTGTGGTCAGGCTCCCACACAGACATTCAGCCTCAACTGTGACCTAGCAAGGGCATAGACACATTCCCTGCACACCCCCCTTGCCCCCCACTGCCCCAGGACCCTGATGCTACTCAGACATCTTATTCCCAGGGTCCTAGAAGAGAGTTTGTGACTATGTCCCCTTCCCCTCATTCCCAGCCTGACAGACTCCCTGTGGAGTGGCCTAAACAGCCTATGGCACTGCCCTGCATCTGGGTGTCTTGGAGTCTGTGTGGGTGTAGGAGCTCAGGGGAGAGGGAGTATGTGATGGAGGGAACACCAGAGAAAAATTTGGAGGGCTGCAGAGTGTTGACTTGTGGTGGTGGGGTCACTAGCTAGTCTGGGAAGGGCCTGTTCTGCACTTTAGAATGGGCTCTGGGAGCGAGGTCAGGATGTGTCAAAGAGAGTGAGTCTGGAAGCAGAGAGGGCAGTTAAGAGGCAGAGGAGGACTAGTCATGGTAGCTCACACCTGTGATCCTAGCACTCTGGAAGGTTGAGGCAGGTGGATTGCTTGAGCTCAAGAGTTCGAGACTAGCCTGAGTAAGAGTGAGATCCTGTCTCTACTAAAAGTATAGAAAAACTAGCCAGGTGTGGTGGGCACTTGTAGTCTCAGCTACTTGGGAGGCTGAGGAAAGAGGATCACTTGAGCCCAAGAGTTTGAGGTTGCTGTGACCTATAATGCTATGGCACTCTACCCAGAGTGACAGAGTGTGAGTCTGTCTAAAAAAAAAGGCAGAGGAAATGGTCTGGTGAAAGAGATGATGAGGTCTGAGCAAAGATAGGAACAGAAGGGATGGAGATGAGGAGATGCATCCCAGAGATACTTGGGCACTAGAATTGGTGATAGGGAGGGAGGAAAGGAGAGAGAAAATATGTGACTGTCACATCCCTGGATTGTGGGGTAGATGATGGTATGTCTGTGCAGAGTTCCTAAAACCCAGGGAGGGGGTCATAGAGAGCCTTAGAAATGCTTGTTTTTCTTTCATGGGACTATGGATCCTGAGTTGGGCCCAGATTCACAGAGAGATGAGAAGGGAGCTTTTGGAAGGGGTTGAAGATTTGATCAGATCCAGCAATGGTGGGTTGCATTCAAGATCTAGCTTGGGCTCGGCGCCTATAGCTCAACCGGCTAAGGCGCCAGCCACCTACAACTAAGGTGGCAGGTTCGAATCCCCAGCCCGGACCCGCCAAACAACAATGACGGCTAAAACAATAGCCGGGCCTTGTGGTCCCAGCTACTTGGGAGGCAGAGGCAAGAGACTCGCTTGAGCCCAGGAGTTGGAGGTTGCTGTGAGCTGTAATGCCATGGCACTCTACCCAGGGGGACAGCTTGAGGCTCTGTCTCAAAAAAAAAAAAAA
>CAUYTI010022498.1:0-17795 GCA_963575145.1 Galago senegalensis
CTGCTGTCAAGTTTTATTTGTAATCTGGTTATAATATTTGAATATTTAAAAATATTTCTCTTTTCAGTCACAGTGGTCATGCCTGTAACCCTAGCACTCTGGGAGGCCAATGCAGGTGAACCACTTAAGATCAAGAGTTCAAGACTAGCCCGAGCAAGAATGAGGCCCTGTCTCTACTAAAAAATAGAAAAATTAGGCTCAGCACCTATGGCTCAAACGGCTGAGGCACCAGCCACATACACCTGAGCTGGTGGGTTCGAATCCAGCCTGGGCCGCCAGACAACAATGATGGCTGCAACCAAAAAATAGGCAGGTGTTGTGATGGGTGCCTGTAGTCTCAGCTACTTGGGAGGTGGAGGCAGGAGACTCTCTTGCAGTCAGGAGTTGGAGGTTGCTGTGAGCTGTGATGCCACAGCACTCTACCGAGGGTGACAGCTTGAGGCTCTGTCTCAAAAAAAAAAAAAAATAGAAAAATTAGCTGAGCAATGTGGCAGGTGCCTGGAGTTCCAGATACTTGGGAGGCTGAGAGAGGATTGCTTGAACCCAGTCTGAGGTTACTGTGAGCTAGGCTGCCTTTGTCTTTAAAAAAAAAAAATTCCTATCACCACATTTGTTCTTTTATGTTTTTTAAGTGAATTGAATTATTGGGACACAAATCTGAGTTAAAGGCTGAATCTATAATACACAAACTGTGCACATTCATAGGTAAATAATAAGTCCTCAGCCCAGCACTCATGCTCAGTGGTCAGGGAGCAGGCCACGTACACCAGGGCTGGGGGGTTCGAACTGGCCCAGGCCTGCTAAACAACAATGACAACTACAACAACAACAAAAAAATAGCCCAGCATTGTGATCTGCACCTATAGTCCCAGCTGCTTGGGAGGCTAAGGCAAGAGAATTACTTAAGCCCAAGAATTTGAGGTTGCTGTGAGCTATGATGCCACAGCACTCTACCAAGGGCAACATAGTAAGACTTTGCCTCAAATAAAAACAAACAACAACAACAAAAGTCCTGTCTACCTCTCAATTATTTAATCTCTAATGTAGGGATAAGTATCATATCTACCTCATAAGATTGTTTGGAAAGATTAATATAATACATGCACAGCATTAGCTGTACCTAGAATTAAATATTGAATAAATGTTAGTTATTCCAGAAATATATCATAAGCTATGAAGTAGTCAGTGAAAAATTGCAACTTTAGAAATATTCTTCTTTATCTCCTAGTAACATCTACCTTTTTATATCAGACTGTTTCACGGTCATTCTGTCCCAAAGAACATTCATTTTATTCACCTAAAACAAGTGTGAGCCTCACAGCTGATCTTTCAAGTTTTGAGGGCATTTTCTATTTTATATTCCACGTTATTTCACTAACATTTATTTGACAAATGTCATTATCTAGCTCCACCATTTGATGAAGCCAGGAAAACTAGGTCAGTTAAAGCAACCATACACTGGCTGATTGTTACAGTGGTTTGATTGCCCAAGAGCTAAATCTTGTGGGAATTTGGAACATTTCTGTGGAATGACCAAATATTTTGTTTCAAAATCAATATGTATTTCAGTCTCCATTGTACAAACGGAATACAACATATTTTGAGGCGTCCCATAGAGTCTGGCCCCATACATAAAGTCATCTTCAATCAATTAAATGGAAATAGATGTGTATGTTTGTTTTTTAAATGTCCCTTGACAGTTCACTTTACTTAATTCCTCATGTCTCAATAAGCACTTTAACTGGAGGTTCCAGAAAGAAAGTTAGGAAAATCAAAAAAAAAATGGTTTTTATAATAATGGAGGATTGGTAGAAAGGGTCTTGGGTTTTCTTCACACCTGTTATTTAGCTCCTAAGCTCTTCCAGGCTAACTTTCAAGCCCTGAGAAATAAGGTCACAATCTTCATTTCCATTCTTTTCTCTGATGTTGTATGATCCAGTTTGAATTGTAGTATTTAATGGGTGGTTCTGATCAGGGTATCAGTTGCATGGCTATATATATCACTTCCACAAACACACAGCAACAGCAGCAAAAGACAAAGTTAGCAATCCAGGGGAACAGAGCTAGTAAAGAACAGCACAAAGTGGTGATTTGGGAGGAAATTACAAACCCACGGGCTTCAGCACTGAAGGCAGCCATGTGTGTCATCTAGCAATGTGGTAACAATGTGTGATAAAAATTAAAATCCTCCCTACACGTAAGAGATAAGTGGCAAGATCACTCCTTAGTCATACAAAAAGACTAGAAAAAGGGGGGTAATTGGTATACTTCCTGGGGCTGCATTTCATGGGAAATTTTTTATCTAGGGTGGTGAGAAAAGATACACTCAGCCTTCATGACCCAGAAATTGAATCAACTACCCACTATTTATATGATCGCATTTTGATATTCCTCAGTATTAGAGCAAGGCAGACATCCTAAAACATTACACAAGCTGATATCATGTAAGTTTCCAAGAGAGAAGTAAAGGAAAATACAAAACCCCCAAATCTTAAATATGGAGAGAAATAAAACAAACAAAACTGAAACAGAAAACTTGTACTCCCATGGATCAACAAAGAAAAATATAAAAATTCCATTAAATATTAAAAAAAATGCAAAGGAATGTGGCCAAGATAGTTAATAGTCAAAATATGAACCCATTCCAGATTAAAATAATCTTTTTTTTTTTTGAGACAGAGTCTCACTCTGTTGCCAGGGCTAGAGTGCCATGGCCTCAGCCTAGCTCATAACAGACTCAAACTCCTAGACTCAAACAATTCTCCTGCCTCAGCCTCCCAAGTAGTTTTGGACTACAGGCATGCACCACCTGCTTAATTTTTCTGTTTTTAGTAGAGATGGGGTCTTGCTTTGCTTAGACTGCTCTGAAACTAGATGAAAATAATCTATGAAAATAATCTATGGAATAATCAGTCCAAAGAATATTTCTCAAAAGCAAGTCCAGATAAGATTGATCAGAGGAACAAACAAATAAATAATTTCTATTAAAAACAAATTTTAAAAAGCAGTATAAATAAAGCAAAATAGTGAATATGAAAAAAAGCCAAAGGAAATATTAAAAACAAAGGTAGATTATCTGGGAAAAAATCTTGATAGCGCGAGTTTTGCATACTAAAGACCATGTAATTTAAAAATTAGTGTAAAAAATTGACCCATGTTCATAACACAGAGAAATAAGAAGCAACTATGAGAATTATATGAACAATTAAGAAACTTCAAATTATTTAATAATAATTCAATAGAATTCTAATGGGGAAACAATTGAATTTTAAAGAAATAATGAAAGAATATTTTCCGCAACAATGAAAGACCTACATCTTAAATTGTAATGAAATTTAATCATTAAGTACATTGCATTAAGCTGAATGTAACCTAATAAAGTTATCAAAGAGAAAAGATATTTCCCAAAAAAGCTGACTATTAAGCTGAATATAAAATATCAAGAAATAGATCATCCACTAAGCATTTTATATCCAGTTAAACTACCTCAAAGTGTGTGGGAAAAAAATGAAGCCTTTCCATCATTAAAAAGGTGAGTAATCAAACAAAACTGCAGTATTTTAAAACCCTTTTCTCATTAAAAGAAGAAATGCAGGAGGTTTGGCAAAAGTAACGAGATATTAACAATGAAAAGTTGATAAATTTTAAAATTTCCCCTTCAAAATTTCAATTTTATAGTTTATTGTGCTAAAATATACATAAAATGAAATTAACCACTTTGACCATTTTAAGTGCAAAGTTCAGTGGCATCAAGGACATCCACACTGTTGTACAACCATCGCCACCATCCGTCTCCAGAACGCTTTTTATTTTGCAAAACTTATGTTCAATCAATAGTAACTCTTCTTTCCCTTTCCCCTATCCCCAAAAAACCCTCATTTGACTTTCTGTCTCTGAGAATTTGATCTTTTTAGGTACTTTTTATCAATGGAGTCACGCAGCACTTGCCCTTTGTAACTGGCTTTAAAAATTGATAGATTACATTAAAAGTATCAATCAGGGAAACAGTTTAACTACAAATGCAGCCTACAACGAAGGAAATCCTACCAATCAGTTTGCCAAAGATAGTCCTAGTTTTCTTGCATTAGCTGGACATAATTATTAAGAATGTACTCTTCTATTCTTAAAAATGTTTTGGTTTAAATAATTAGTTATATTGTAACATTGACTAAAACTTTCAAAAGTCCAAAATTTATGAAAAATGTTTAAAAACTTTCGAAAAGGATTACTCTAAGAGGACAATGGTTAAAAACAACTGAACACAGAATTCATTGACAAGAAGAGGCTGTTAATACAATGGCAAGATCAACCTCCCCAGAAATCAGGGACATGCAGTTACTGTACCTGGTCAACTCCATTCCACCCAAAGAACACTGGGCATTGGGAGGATGTCTGACAGTAGCAAGAGGTAAAGAGAAACCAAAGAAACAAAATCTCAACGTTGCTTTATGTGTATTCTTGAATTTAGCCACTTTGGAGGATCATTTAAGTGATATTTATCATTAAATGATATTTAATGACACTGAAAATGTGTGTAACCTTTGATTTAAAAATTTTTAGGTTCACTCCTGAGAGAAGCTCTTGCAAATGCTCACACGGATGGGTGTACAAAAAATTAATCATGACAGGATATAACAGGAAAAAACTAGAAAAACCTTAAGTGTTTATCAATAGGAGAATGAGGAAATAGATTTTAGTCTAACCATATCATTGAATACTATATAGCAATTGAACAGATAGCAATTACAATTAGTTAAATAGAGCAGTTGAAGTATTGGCATACAAATATCCTATCAACATAATTATAGTAAGGAAAAAAGCAAGTTAAGAATAAAATGTAGATTACAGCACTACAAATATGAAGTTCTCAATCATGTCAAATAATATTAGACGTGTCTATTGGATGTGTCTAGATCCAGATGTGAAACACACAAATTCATAGACAGGCCCAATACCAAATTCAGTACAGAACATCACCTAGGGCTGGGGCAAGAGGTTAACAGGATCAGTGACGATGTCAAGAAGTTTCAGTCACATCTGTAATATTTTACATTTTAGCCAATTATGAAAAACGAATATGAGAAAATTTTCAGGATCTAACAGCCTTTACTATGGAGCCCACAGGCATTTATTATATATTTTTGTCCTTTTTCTGTATGATTGAAATATCTTATTCTAATTTTTAAGATTATAGGAAACAAATGCACACCTTCATGCCCAACCTAAATTTCCTGATTATTATTACAATCGTCTTCTTTTTATAGAAAGTATGAAAAGGTAGGCAAGTAGCAATTGCTTACCACGTCTGTATAAGTTTTCCTGACATATAAGAAATCCCCCTGTATTTATAATTCTGAAAATGGACCCCTGAGTCTCAACAGCTTTTGGCAACTATTGATTAGACGAGTCCACTGGCTAGCTGCTGTTCTAGATGTTGAAGGTAACGGCCAACAGACAAAACATTTTCCCTGGTGGAGCTTTCATGGTAGTGAGGAGAGGCAGACAATAAAATCAGTAAACTGAGTGCCTGTTGGAAGATGATGTCTGCTATGGGGGAAAGTTAAATAGGGTAAGAATTCCGGAGTAGGAAGCTGCAGTTTTAAACCAGGTGCTCAAAGTAGAGCTTATTGTAAAGGCATTGTCAGAGCGCAGGCCTGAAGGCAGTGAGAGGGGCCGGCACGCACACATCCACATGGGGCAGGGATTCTCCCGCAGACGCCCCAGCAGGTGCTTCAGAAGACATCAAGGACGCCAGGGCACCAGCAGCACAGCAAGGTGGGGAGCAGACAGAGATGAGGGCAAGTGCCTGGAGACAGTTACAGGCTGTGTGAGAATCTGGGGTTTTACTCTTGATTAGACTGCAATTCTTTGAGAATTCTGAGGCATGATCTACACTTTTACAAGCTTCGTCTGGGTCCTGTCACGGTATAGGAGAGAAAATTAGGGACACAGAGATAAGAGAGAAAATATCGCCTTCACCCTGGGAACAATGATGGTGGCCTACAGTCTTGGTGAAATAAGAATTTCAAAATACATCTGTAAATCTGTTCTGAAGTCCTTGGAATCACAGGCTCCTTAGTTCTGAGTTATTTTTTGAACCAACACATGGAATACGAAGTTAGAGTGAGCCACGGGAAGAAAAGATAACGGGATGCCGGCACTCGTGTGTGTAGGTACACGGGCGCCTGAATTAATGGTTTAACCAGAGAAAGGCTACATGAAAAACAGGGAACTACCTTCTCTTATGCTCTTAATCTGAAATATTTGCAAAGAATTCTGGAAAGTTTCATAGATGTGCCATAAAATGGAAAAAAAAATTATGCAATGCTGAACTAAACGATTCTTGCTGTCCCTTCCTGTGATCTGTCTTTCCTTCATTCGGATACTCTCGCTAGTTTCTGACAAGATAATCAGAGCTGCTTGTGGACTTTAAGAGATGGGTTATGTTACTGGGAAAAAGTCCTGGGGTCTCTATAAAGTGGAGAAAATGATCCCTTGCTGGCTAAAGGCTCATTGTACTGACCAAACAGTCTCACACCTTCTGAAAAGGCCTAAGGAAAGTTTTGTAAGTGTTTGGGAGTTGCTGTTTTCCAGCCAAATATCAAGTCACTCTGTGCTTGGTCCCAGTTCCCTTTGTTCTCCTCTGTGGCAGGAAAGAACAGTAATGTGTAGAAGTTAAAGCCGCTTCTGTGAGAAAAACATCCCAATTATATGAAACCTACATCAACCTACAACCTTGCCACCTTACACAAATACACACACACACACACACACACACACGTGTGATAGCAGTGAACACTAATTTGCTGGATTTGAGAGTTTATATTACTCATTGCATTTACATTTTCAATTAATATGCTAAATCTCTACTATATGAGTTATGATAAATGACATTATAATCTACCTTATTTATGCCTCTAACTACTTAGTTACAAAATAATTTTCAAATGAACACTATAGTCATGGCTAAGGTTGATTTATGTCATTCTAAAAGCCTTGAAGAATCTTTATATCTCAATTAAAATCAATGAATAGCCCAGGTTATGGTACTGTAAGAAGAATGAGAATGGCTGCCATTTTAATATCTCAGTCACTCTCACATCCAGATGATGGTCTATCTGTTTCCCATCTGATGCCCATGAGCTGCCAGTCGTCAGGACTCCCATGCAGGCAAGCTAAGGGCAAGCCTCCAATGTATTCACGAGCCCCATGCCTCCTGCTGCCTACGTGTTACTCAAGGCTGACAGGGAAAATATGTCAGCCCTGGGTTATATTTCTAGTTAAAATTTTAAACGCTACCCAAAAACATATATTTAAATGCTTGAATTATTTTTATTCTCACTCTACTATTATTCTAGCATTAAAATACAAGTTTATATGCCCAATGTTGCGAAATAACCAATACATTAAAATGTAAATGAAGATTCATAAGAATATTTAGCCAGCCAACTTAAATCTTAAGAAAATATTTTACTCCATCTAAAAGGAAATGTCTACATTGTTTTAGTTATTTTTTCTTTTGAGATCTTTGCAATTAGTTAAAACTTAGGTGTGAGAAATTCATATTTACCTTTGAAATGCAATTTTGCTTTGTTTTCATTTAGTACGTTAAATATTTCTACAGAAAAATTTATAGTATCTAAATATCCTTTATCTTCAGTCCTAGCCACTTACACAGGCGTCCATAAAGTTCGTGTGTAATTTAAAATAGTCAACTATTTTATCATAAACATGAACTGTATGGCCACCCTGTATATGCAATAATCATGTACCAGGGTCCCCAAGTTTCCATTACCAAAAAGAGACTCAGTCAGCACCAACATGTGAATCATTTGACCTTGGTGTCCACTTGGCATTGGCTGCTAAGCACATTGCACCGTGCTCTTAATTCCTTGCAATCATCCAATTGGTAGGCCCCGGGCTTTCTTTTTCTCATATTTTCATCTTCGTACTCCTCTTTCCTCTCTCTTTACCCTTCCACCCAATGCCCCTTTTCCTTGTAGCCCTTTATATTTTCTCTCTCTGTAATTCCCTTCTATTCTAAACATTCCCCACTAGATTCCCAATTCTTTCATAGAATGCTAGTTTTTTTTTTTTTACTCTTTTTCAAGGCATACATGCAGAAAGAGGAGATGGAATTACTACAAATTATTATTTATAATTCTATAGGGTATACATAAAGTTTGGGTATAATTTTAAGCTGTACCCTATTTTAATTAACACACGAACTTTTTGACTTTATGGACAACCTTATTTCTAGTTTCCCCGGAGCACAGAGGTAAGGTTTCTGTTGCTTCTAGATATTAATGGCATTATCTCTAACAATCCTTGTTACCATTATCTATCATTCTTCTTTTTAGCAACTTTTTTTTTTTTTGGTAACAGACTCTGTGTTTTCTAGGGTAGAGTGCTATGGCATCAACCTAGCTCACAGCACCCTCCGACTCCTGGACTCAGGCAACCTTCCTGCCTTGCATCCTGAGTAGCTGGAAATGTAGGCACTTGCCACAATGCCTGGCTAATATTTCTTTTTCCTATTGGTTTAATTAATCGATGCTCCTCTACCCTTTGATAACCCCAATGCTTCTGACCTGTTTAACAACAATACTAAAAATAATGACAGCAGTAACACAACTCTTTATGCTGGTCTTTTTTCTGTTTTTTATACATGATTTTTTTTTTTAAAAAGATCATTTTAGCCTTTTGTTTCTACTTTAGAGAACCAAGGGCCCCAGGAGTCAGGTGATTTTCCCAAGGTCACGCAGCATAAGAGACAGCTGTCAATCCCAGTGACCTTCTGTACTGTGCTGCCTTGACCTTCAGCTTGTCGGCTTCACTTCAGAGACCTTCACTTCCTCTGCATAGCTTCTCCTGGTTAATTTTTGTTAGTCAACAAAATTATCTTGCTTAATATTCACTTTCTATTGGTCATAAACAAAAGCCATTATAAGTGTCATTGCAGTAAGAGGCTCACTTTAGCAATAAATTGGAAACGACACAAATGTAAGAGGAGCCAGGAGATTGAAGGCCTGGAAATGGGGAAGTCGAGGATCAGAGAAATAGTCACTGACAGCACTGCATGAAGCACTGGCCTGAGTATGAAAGTCGAACTTTGTGAGAAAATCCAAGCAGCCATGCTCATCAATCTACAAATGTGGTTGGCACTTGGGATGTTCATGGGTAGATGGCAGGAAACCACCTGGTCTGTGGGCATCTCTACCTCTTCCTGCACAGAGCCAAGGCCACAGTGGTGAGCACTGATCCAGGGCCAGTTAGCAGGACAAGGGTTCAGAAGACACCTTGACTCAGAGCAAGAGGAGGGTAAGAACTTGCTGAGGTACACTGCATTTGACCCTTATAATGTCTGG
Organism: Galago senegalensis; assembly: GCA_963575145.1. Lineage (NCBI taxonomy): Eukaryota > Metazoa > Chordata > Mammalia > Primates > Galagidae > Galago > Galago senegalensis. The sequence continues at coordinate 9,369 of CAUYTI010022498.1, forward strand.
CCACCATGGCCTTTCAAAAGCAATGGTCTTTATTTCCCTCCCACCCTCCATACCTTGTAGGTGTTCCTGTCTTTGACCATAGTGTATAGAGGAATCTAGGAAATAGACTTCTCACTTAGATAATAGTGATGATGCCCATTTACCAACATGTAACTCACTCTAACTTTGTGTGACTTAGTATGCTCATTTACCTATTACTTAACTTTGTAAATTAGGAATGATATTCTTTGACTTCCAAATATTTCAGATGTAGCGATCAACAAACTTAGTCTATTTCTGATCTTTCTCTTTTCCGATCCATGTTGTAAATCAGTGGTTCTCAACCTCCCTAATGCCCCAATGTATTTTCATTGTTAAAAAGGGGTCGTAACCCACAGATTGAGAACTGCTGTTGTAAATGGTTGACATTTTTCCTTTAGTAGAGCATACAAACGTCATGTTATTTGACACTCTCACCTCCACCTTTCCTTTAAGTCTTGGTCCTTAGTAAGAGATATTCTAAGGTTATGACTTTGACATTGCTTTCCAGTTATCTCCCATAACTGACATTCACCAGCAAGAAGTTTCCTCGACAAGGGAATTTAGGAGCAAAAACCCCTGAGCGCTTTATGTTCAAAATAATTTATATTGAATTTTCACTTGCAACATAACTTGGCTGAACATATAATCATTGGCTTACATATTTTACCTTGCTCATCATGTAGGTCATGCTCCACTTTTCTGATATTGAAAATTGCTAAAGAAGGCTCGGTGCCCGTAGCACAGTGGTTACAGTGCCAGCCACATACACTGAGGGTGGCGAGTTCAAACCTGGCGCGGGTCAGCTGAACAACTGCAACAAAAAAATAGTTGGTCATTTTGGCAGGTGCTTTTGGTCCCAGCTACTTGGGAGGGTGAGGCAAGAGAATTGCTTAAGCCCAAAAGTTTGAAGTTGCTGTGAGCTATGACATTACAGCATTCTACCAAGGGTGACATAGTAAGACTCTGTCTCAAAAAAAAAAAAAAAAAGGAAAAGAAAATTGGTAAAGAAAAACTCACAGTCTAGTTGATTTGTTTTATTCTTTTCTAAGTGACTTGTTGACCTTTTCAAAAGATTTTTTTATCTCTAAGGACCAAATACTTCTTTAAGACTTATGTCAGTATTGGTCATTTTGGTTCAACTGGTCCTGGGAAGTGACATCCCTTTTCCAAAATGTAGATTCAAGCTTTCTTTCATTTCAGGAATATTTTCTTGAATTATATGTTTCTATATTCTGTTCTATTATTTTGGCTTTCTTCTTGGGAAACTGCAATGATGTGCATTTGATCTCCTTTGCCTTTCTTTTGTCTCTAATTGCCACATTTATTCCTCTTTAACTACTCTGCCTTTCTCTGTTATTTTGGCAACTCTTCTCATTCTGTGCTTAAGGGCTCTTCTCTTGGTGTCGACATTGACACCACCTTATACTCTCTCCAAAGTGCCCTTCATTTCTGTGATGTTTTTCACCAACTTCTACCAATGTACATTTTACTATCTACTGTTTCCTTGTAATATTTTTCCTTTTCTTTTATTTTTAAATTTTTTTTTTTTCAGTTTTTGGCTTGGGTTGGGTTTGAACCCACTGGCATCCTACTCCTTTGAGCCATAGGCACCACCCTATTTTTAAACTTGTTAAGGTTGGGCACCATGGCTCAGGCCTGTGAGCTTAGCATATGGGGAGGCTGAGATGGGTGAATTGCTTGAAGTCAGGACTATGAGACCAGCCTGAGCAAGAACTAGTTTTTTTTTCCTACTAAAGATGGAAAAAAATTAGCTGGCACTGTGGCAGATGCCTATACTCCCAGCTACTTGGGAGGATGAGGGAAGAGGATCTCTTGAGCTCAAGAGTTTGAGGTTGCTGTGAGCTATGATGCCACAGTACTTGACTGAGGGCAACAAAATGAGAATCTGTCTTAAAAAAAAAATAGATTATATATAAACAACAGGAACATGTGCTCCCGTTTTCTCTTTTACCCCCAGATCAATAATTTTGGTCAAGCCACCCTACTGGGGAAGTACTATATCTGCTAGGGGAGAAAAACAAGCCAACGTTTAGTATAGGTCCTGAGTGTGGTGGATCAAGGACAGAATATAAAGTTCGATAAAGTGTGGCTTACTAAAAGCAAAGCAGTCTCCTGGGTTCTTGCTAGTGTGTTTATTTATCCAACACACTAGCAAGAACTCTGGGAGACTGCACTAGCATGCTGCTTAGAGACAGTTCTTGGAGACTTGTAAAAAATGGTGGCCCATACTAAAAGTGATCTCAAAATTTTGCAAATTCCATGGAAGAGTGTGGAAAAAGGGATTAAAAGGCTGAAAGAAGTGAACATGCCATGGCCAGTAAAATGCCTGAGGCGAGAATTACTGAAGTGGTCGGTGAGAAGCTCGGGGGTAGCTATCATCTGTGGCCAGGCTCGTGATAGGTGAGGAATCCTGACATGAATAGAGATGGCAGGGTCTTGAAATAACAGTGTCCACGTGGTAACGACTGAGAGTCAGAAGCAAGATGAGCACATTTATAAGGAGCAGAAAAGTCTGAATGGAAACCAGAGGTTCCTAAAGACGAGATCTATAGACGGACAGCCAGAAAAGGTACTGATAAACCTGTACAACCAAAAGAAAATACAAAGGAGTGATCACGAGCCTATGGAAACTCCTCTAGGAAAATGATTGTCCCTTGCTCAATTTCTGAAATAAGCCATTTCTCACACCCAAAGTTCAGCAAATATAGTAGAGGCCAGGACCTCTTAGATGCATGTAAGAAATTCCTACAAATGTCTCGACAGTTCTCCCGGTGCATTCCCAAAGAGAACCTGCGACCATTTATTCAATATGAAAAAAGAAAAACAGTGTGTAAAGAGAAAAACCACTCAATTAACATTAAAAGAACAAAATGAAAGTTGGAAAAAAAATGAACTGGTAGAAATAAATTGTAAAATACTCACGGTTATAGCAAATGTATAATGGGCAATGTTACCAATGAAAGCCAAAATTCATCATGTGTGATTAGAACAATATTTGGATACATGTGATTTGTGAAAACTACATCTAAAACATACGGTCACACCAAGTTTAAAAGTAAAGAACTGATGAAAAGTAATAAAGTGCTAATAAAAGTGAAGGTAAGCAAACTTCAAAGCAAAAAGTATAGTCACGGATATAAAGGAAAACGCCATAATAATAAAAGTTTTAATTTGTCAAGACTAAACAAAAATTACAGACTTGAATACAGTATATACCAGGTCACATATCCACAAACCCAACACACTATAAAGAGAAGCCTAGGAACCCAATGTCACAGTGGGAAATTTTAACATACGCCTTTTCAGAATTTGTATTTTTTGGAAACAAAAAGAATAGAGAAGACCAAAAAAAAAATCACAAAAAGTATATTTGAAATAGTGGACATATGTGGCTCTCGTTTAAAGAAAACAATGTCTTTAAACTCTGAATTATAGAACTCAGTGTCAGTCTCGCAGAGAAGATAGCTTTAAGGTATCTTATTTCATCTTTTTCTTATTAAACTTTGTTTTAATGGGTCTCAAAATTCTGTGACAGATTTTTTTGGTTAAGTTGTTTCCATTAGAAAATGCTGATTTTAAAAACTAATAACTTAAAACTGCCACACAAAAAGAAGCAAACAGTCCACAAAACATTCTCCTTTCCTCCTGAAGGTTTTACAGCGTAATGTTATCATTAACCAGTCTTTTACTATTACACTTCAATGGCCAATAGAAACAGAGACCAATAGAGACCTTCTCCCACCACTGATTAAGACTGAGGTGGGAGGTGTTACGGGTAATCCTCATTTAGCCTTCTGAGACATCTGGGCAGACTCACCAGCTCCAGCAGCCTTCTTGTCGACCACTTTGATGACACCCACAGCAACTGCCCGTCTCATGTCACGAACAGCAAAACGACCCAGAGGAGGATAGTCTGAGATGCTCTCAGCACACATGGGCTAGCTGGGACCCATATCCATGATATCAGATTCCAAAAATTTAGGGCCATCCTCTATCTTCTTATCAGAGCAGCAATTAATCTTTTCTCTCAGCTCAGCAAACTTGCAGGCCATGTGAGCTGTGTGACATACAGTTCAGGAGCACGGCCAGCACTAATTTGGCCTGGGTAGTTCAGGATAATCACCTGAGCAGCAAAGCCGGCTGCTTCCATCGGTGGGTCACTTTTGCTATCACCAGCATTGTTGCCACAATGAACATCTTTGGCAGACGCATTCTTTATAATGAAGCCCATGCTGTCGCTCAGAGTTTCATGGTGCGTTTCAGCAGACTTGGAGCAAAGGTGACCACCATGCTGAGATTGATATATATAAAAAGGTTGTATTAGTTTGCAGTCCCTTAGGGTACCGCTGACCAGTACCCTAAGTATAAAAAATATGATTTATGTTTTGCTTCCTACCTAATAAAAACTAAAATGTGCTTATTTCTTTCAAAAACTTAAGTTGAAAATACCTTAACATTTTAGTGAATTTTCAAGTAAACTTTCAATTGGCTCTTATCTAAAGGAAGCTGGTTATATTTTTAGAAAAAAATCTATAGTTCAATATGAAATGCCATTATTCCTGACACTAAGTAACTGGATTCCCCCATAAGTAAACAATGAACAATGCATGTCTTTTCTTATCAGAGGTAAGTGAAATTGGAATAGCAATAGTGGAAAATCTTTTAGCTACACATATTTTAAATTCCAATTACATTCTATCAGACTGAATGCAATTTACTGAAAATAAATAAAGATTCTAATTGAATTTCTTTAAACACTGGGCTGTTATCTACCATCATTTTATCTTAACAACTTGAGTTCTATATATAGCCCTGATCATTTTAAAATTTTTAACTCATATATAGGAATATATGTAAAGCATTTTCTTTGAGTATTTAACATGTTAATTTAAAATACAAAGCATTATCAGATATCAAAGCATTCTACTTTAAAAACAGAAGTGTTTCTATTTACCGGCAATAAATTAAACTAGCAGAATATTAGATATTTTCATGATTATATTAGTTTTTAAACTTGGCAGACTACTTCTAGTTGGTATATTTGTGTTAGTACTGTAGTGCAATGGACCAACCTCATTATCGCTTCATCTATATTGTATTACAAAAGATGTCATTTATTAGAATGTCATGCAACTATTGGCCCAATTTACAACATTTTCATAACTAAAAGTAAATGAATGTCCCACTCAATCTATTACATTTATCCATTGAAACATAAAATAAACACTTATTTCTTTCTTTTGAAATACCCTTTATAGATTAGAAAGTATTACACTAAATTTTCCTTTTGTACGCATCCAAATTTCAGCAATAAATGTTAATCAAATGTGCACTGGGAAAATTCTTTTCTTAATTGTACCTTACTAAATAATTACTTCTTAATATTTCATATTGATTGTGTGCCAATGACATAAAGAAGGCATAGAGCTATACATAGTATTTTCCTAAGAAATTAATATTTAAATAAAACAGCCTTTAAATATGTGACAGCATCACATAGAATTCAGAATTTGCAAGGATATCTTCACACAGCTGAAATGCAAACTGCAGTGAAACTATGCATTGTTAAGGTGGAAAACTGAGATCTTTTTTCCAGTAAAGAAATCTAGCAGAATAAGATTGATCAAAAAAGTACAATTATTAGCTACAAGAAAAGTATAAAATGGGAAATGAAGGTAAATTTTGCAAGGATAAGTTTTGCTAACTGCATATTTTGTTTTACTGGATGGTAACACCTAAAACGTGGCAATTAAACACAAAGTCTGAACTAAAACATGAGAGGACACAAGAATTGAGGGATTTTTTAAATTGGAAACTCCAGGAAGGCATAACAACCATCTAAACAGACTAGACAAAGCCAAAAACAATGGGTCTGCCTGTTACGTTATTGGGAGTAGGGAAGGGATTGCAGCAGTTCTCAATCTGTGGGTCGCAACCCCTTTGTAACAATGAAAATACATCCTGCGTATCAGATATGTACATTACAATTCATAACAGTAGCAAAATTACAGTTATGAAGTAGCTTCGCAAATAATTTTATGGTTGAGGGTCACCACAACATGAGGAACTGTATTAAAGGGTCAAGGCACTAGGAAGGTTAAGAACCACTGGATTAGAACATAATGTGACGAGGAGAAACAAAGGACATTTCAGGAATATAATTACAGTCTGATTTCGAAGGCAGGGTTTGGGGTTTAAAAGACCTCAAGAGGATGACAGGGAGAAAAAAATCTGTATAAAAAGTAATCAGAATTCTCAATCAGCTGCCCTACTTTGCACAGCCAGGTGAGGACTTCTCTCACTCCACATCTTGACATAATTGTGGATAAGCTTCTGCTTCTCAAAACACTGTAGTTTAGTCTCTTTTGCATTTGAACGAGAGGTAATTTAAGCTTGAGATAATAGCCATAGATTGGAGCTGGGACCTCTACCCAAACCAGCAGGACTCATATACCACAGATGATGACCAGACATCACAAAGAAAGTGACTTGCTTGTTTTTACAGTGTCCAGAACAGACCATCTGTGTGGCTCACATGTCACCTGCACCACAATACCACCTGGATGAACAGTCAACATGATAATAAGCCTTAGGTTATCCTAAGTCACCTTCCAGATTCCATTGTACCCATGCTGCTTGGCCCATGAGTTAAAGAGTCCTCTGCATGCATTCTTTAGCAGTTTGCCATGCTAAGTTCTGGTTGGTAGTGTGGCATTCCCTTCTCCCAGGTATGACCCCCATTCCAGGATAGAATTGTGGTGGTGCAGCACCAAGATCAAGACCACCTTCATCCTTCTTTCCAAGTGGGCCAAGTACTTGAAGTAGAATCAAGGTGCATAGCACCAAGTCTGGGTGCCCACCCTACATCCCCCCAGGAGAGCCAGAGGTCCTAACCACTTACCTAAAAATTGAACGGTTGAGCCCCCAACCTCTCCTCTATATGGCTCCCACTGCTACACGAGGACATTGGAAGGATCATTTCTATGGAATCTGATCCAAGAAAAATATCTTCAAAACAAAGACATGTGGCCCTGCCCAGTCATTTTATATTATTGCTCAGTAAGTTGTCCTCTGAAAACACTCATGAACTCTTTCTCAACCTCTCTCAGTCTCTCTCTATCACTCTCTCTCCTCAAACACACACACACAGTTATCGATAAACTGTTTAGTGCCCTATTTATACATATGGACAGATAGCTGATAAAGGCAGAGACCAAAATTTTAAGAAAATAAGGCATTGTGGCAGGTGCTTGTAGTTCCAGCTACTCAGAAGGCTGAAGCAGGAGGATCACTTGAGCTCAAGAGTTTGAGGTGTCTGTGAGCCATGATGATGCCCATGTGGCAGAATGAAACAGGGTCTCGAAAGAAAGAAAGAAAGAAAGAAAGAAAGAAAGAAAGAAAGAAAGAAAGAAAGAAAGAGAGCGAAAATACAGTAACAGAGAGTAAATAAAAACAGTGAAGGATAGGAATAAAGTTTAAATACAAACAAAATTAATATTCCACAAAACAGTAGAATATTTTTCACTCATAACTTAAAAACTGTTCTTAAGAGAAGGAAAATTAGTATGGAAACACTCTTACAAACTAAAAATACCATATATTCCTAGAAATAATTTCAGTGAAGACAGAATGTATTTTATACCTGATAAAATGACTCAGTAAACTGAAGAACAAAATACACAACTCAGGAAGCTTCATGTCTAAATTCAATACTCAGTCATGGAAGAAGCCCAAGTGCCCATCGATCCACGAATGGATCAACAAACTGTGGTATATGCACATCATGGAATACTATGCAGCCATTAAGAAGGATGGAGACTTTACGTCCTTCGTGTTCACATGGATGGAGCTGGAGAATGTTCTTCTGAGCAAAGTATCACGAGAAGGGAGAAAAAATTATCCAATGTACACACCCCGATTATGAGACCAATTTAAACCTTTTATATGAAAGCTATAACCAAATAGCCTAAGAACATGCAGAGGAGGGAGGGAGAAGGGAGGGGGGAATGGGATGAGGGAGGGGATTTGGAGAGATCACTTCTGAGGTTTGTCTTATAGGGGTACAGGTGAATCTTTCTAAGAGTAGAATGTGAACGTTTTAAAGCAATAACTGAGAAAATGACATGAAGGCTGTGTTGACCAGTTTGATGGAAGTATTTCAGAATGCATGTGAAACCCCACACTGTACCCTAGAAGTGCATTAATGTACATAGTTAACGTTCAATTAAAAAAAATTAAAAAATAAATAATAAAAAAAAAAAAAAGTAATTTCTCCAAAGAAGACTGGCATACGGCCTACAGATACATGAAAAAACGCTCACCATCCTTAAGCATCAGAAAAATGCAAATCAAAACTACTCTGAGGTATCATTTAACTCCAGTGAG
>CAUYTI010022501.1:0-25416 GCA_963575145.1 Galago senegalensis
GGAGGAGGCAGAGGTGGCAGCAGGCAGGGCTGGTTTGGGGAGGCCCAGAAGGGGTGCCCGTGGCAGTGAGTGAGAACAAGTCTGGCTGGCATCTGAGACGCTGGAGGAGCGAGGTGGGGATGGAAGGTCTGGAATTGCTCACCCTGCAGGGCGCACCCTGCTATAGACCAAAGTCCACTGTCTCCTCAACCAAAATGACTCTACACAGGGCCTCAGTGTCAACCGCGTAGTCTCAGAGACTGAAATAAATAGTAAATCCTGAGGCTCTAAACAAAAGAGGTCTCTAAGCAAGGAAGGTCTATGCTACCTCAGTCCACCACAGCCATCACCAGGAACCCACCCAGTGTCTCCCTGGGCCCCCAGGGACACTTACACGGAGGAGTGAGTGGGGAGAAGCGTGCGGAGACCTCTGCCAGGGTGTGCCGCCGGCCTGTGCTGCTGGGCAGAGGCTCCTGGCTCTCCTGCTCCTCTTCCAGCCCTGGGTCCTGCCTGGCCTCCTCGCTGATGGCCGTGTCCAGCAGGCTGCTGGGGGAGATTGGGCGGTGCCGGAACACTCCGTTGCAGTTGGTGTCCACTGGGAAGAACAGGGGCTGCAGCAGAGACAAACCAGTGACTTCCTGGGGCCTCTGAGGCCCGGGCATGTGGGGGTGGCACTGCGGGGAAGGAGGTGGGCCTTCCTCAGGCCTGGCCTGGGGCTCACACACCTGGAGTGAGCTGTGGAGGTCACAGTCCATCTCAGCTTGCAGGACGGACTGCGCCAAGGTCTGGGGCTGTGGGCACAGCAGGGTGACGCGGAGAGGGTCAACAGGTAGACCTTCCTGAGGCACCTAGGCGGACAGGAAAAGATGCTGTCAGCTGGACCAGGCTTGGCTCAGGGCTGTGCTTGGCTACTAGCCCGAGGATGAGTTAGGAACCAGTGGCTACTGGTGGGGCTTAACCCCCAGGAGAGCTGCCAGCACCCCCTTCCCCTTGCTGCCCACATGGGCCCCACCCACACAACTCACATGCCTGAGCTGGAGACTCACAGCTCAGAAGATACAACCCAAGGTGAAACTGGGAAAAGACGCCTCCACCCTCACCTCAAAACCACTGAGGTCGGAGCTCCTGGGCCGGTGCCTCCTGGCAGGCCCGGGGCGGGTACCCTGGGTGCTCCGATACTCCTGGAGTCGCTCGAGCAGAAGGAAATAAATGGCAGCAAAGTGGTTATAGCTGCGGTTCTGCAACGACTGGAGAGATAGAGAGAAGCAGAGATTAGAGAGAGGGTGGCCACCATGGCCTACTATGAAACTGTCCCCAGGTCATTTCTGGGTGGCTGAAAATATCCCTCAGAGCGGTGGACAAGTGGCCCCTACTTGAGCTACGCTTCCATTTTAACTCAGAGGGTGGACACTTGCCTCTCCTGATAAAGCCACCCAACACCTGCCCTGGTGCGCGGCCTGAAGAAGGCTGGGGCAGGCGGGAGCACAGCACGCACCTCCACAGTCCTTTGCCGGTCGATGCCCAGGGTCTGCATGATGCCCAGCACCTGCTCGTCAGGCTCGCCCAGGGTGGAGCTGCAGCTGTGCGCTGGAGAGGCCAGGGAGGCCTGCCGCAGCAGGGCGGGGTCCACCTGCATCCACCGGTGCTGCCGGATCTGGGCGATGGTGATGCGCTTGGCAGGGTCCACCACCAGCATGCGGCGGATCAGGGTCTCACAGTCTGGGGGGGGACAAAGACTCAGCCCCATGGCTGGGCCTGTGCACATTTCTATCTGCCACCCGACCTGGGCCAATGTTTAAGTGACTGTCCCTAGGAACTCAAGGCTGGGAGCACTAGTCTGCACCATGGGCTCAGAATGGCCACCCAAGGAAAGCCAACAGCTGGGGATCAGACCCCAGGAAGCCAAGCTTGGTCTTCTAAATGTCAGCCAGGCAGAGCCATGAAGATGCCCCCATTCTGCCAGGACACACACTTGAGTGGGTAATGGGTCAAACAAGCACTGTGTGTGGTGGCCAGGGGGCCAGTGTGCCTGTGGTATGGACACTGCTCACCTACCTTGGGACATGAAGAAGGGGATGCGGAACCGGCCCTCCAGCACCCGCTGTCTCAGAGTCGGAAGGTTGGGCCCGTCAAAGGGGAGGGAGCCACAGACGAGGACGTACAGTACAACGCCAAGGCTCTGTTAAAGACCAAGGCCCACGCGTCAGCACCCAGCACCCTCCCCAGAACAGGGCCTCCCTACCAGTCCGGTGGGCTCAGTCCTACCCAGACATCCAGCTGGGGGCCTTCATACTCCTTCCCCTCAAAGACTTCCGGGGCTGCATAGGGAGGGCTCCCACACCACGTGGAGAGAGGCTCTCCTGGCTTGTAGAAATTCCCAAATCCAAAATCTAAGAGGCAAGGAAAAAGAAAGATAAAGTTAAACCAGAAACAGTAGGGCTGCAGTTCAAGGGTTGCACACAAAAAGCTCAAGGCCCTGGCTGTAAGCTCCCCTTACACCCCACGGCATGGCAGTGCTCTCGGGCGGCCTCCTTGCCTGCCAACTTGATGTCCATGTTGCCATCCAGCAGCAGGTTCTCCGTCTTGAGGTCACGGTGAACTATGTGGTGGCTGTGGCAGTACTCCACGGCTGACAGAATCTGCCAGAATGTCTTCCTAGCTTCCTGCTCACTGAGGTGCCCGTTGGAAGTTAAATAATCTGAAGAGCAACAAGAGGAAGCTGTGTCCTCAAATGCAAAGTCTGTAGAATGTGAGGCTGTGCGAGCCCAACCCACCGAGCAGATCCGGGTCATTAGCACCATTTGATTTTAGCAGATATTAAAAATAAGCGTGACTTACCAAACATTTCTCCATTTTTTGCAAATTCAGTAACAATGTAAAGCATATCCTTTGTTTCCATAACCTAAAAAAAAAAAAAAAAGACCTAACATTCAACCACAAGAAAAAGGAACACACTAATGGTACAAATAATCCACTTGAACCCTGATACATTTTTAACTTCTCTGAGACAAGTACATTCATCATGTAAAAAAAGGGGAAAAAAAAAGAAACCTTTGCAATAAAACAAATAAAGGGGATTCCTACTCAGAAAGAGAGCTGCACAAAATCAGAGAGGAGTTCTCCACTAACTTGTTTGCCTATCCTGGTAAGTCTTTGCTCTCACAGATGAGAATTTCCCTGCACCACTGTACCTAACAGTTTGCCTTGCATGCTCTTGAGGACCTCGCGGGCTGCAAGATGCAGATGTCAGAGAGACTGGTAGAGTTCTGCTAGACTTTCTTCTAAAAGCCTAGTAGGCAACAGATGATACCAGCCAAAGGCCAGGGCAGAGTGGGTAACAGATAACAAACACACCAGTCCTACTTGCTTTATCAACAAGATAAATTAGGCCGTAAGAAGCCTGCTTTGCCAGGTGAGCTGTGCCAGCCTGTTCAGTGTATAGCAAATACAATAGCCAATGTCAATATAACCCTTAAAAATTCATTCATTAAGAATTTTATTTCACTTAAAGAGAGATTTAATACATAACTCATGCCTGTATTTTAAAATATTATGTAAAAAGATTTCTGTGGGTTCAAAATACAGAGTTATTCCTTTTAAAAGGCACTTCAAACTGCTTTGAGCTATAGATCTAATAACAAAAATGTCTTTAAGATTTGAGTAGTTTGGCTAGAATTTCAACTGCCCCTGCACCTAAATTCATGGCAAAATGACACATAGGAAGACCACTTATCCCTCTCCCTAGTCAAAAAAAAAGGGAGAAGGGCAAGGAGAATTCTGAAGGAAAGAGGGACGTGTCTCAGCAGGGTTCTGGGGCCCAGGCCAGCTGGATGAAAATTAGACACCAGCGTCTTCAAAACAGTGGAATAAAAATCATGGCTATACCACCAAATTCTATCATCTCCAGACAGTTAAAGACACAGTAGCAATAAGAAAATTCATCTCCAGAAAAGAGCTCGGCATCCATCACACATACAGTGTCCTTAATTGAGCTAACTCCACACGATGGAAGAACAAGAAAAAAAGGAAGGTACCAACACTAGGGTTCAGCCCTTCAGCAAAGTCCAAAACAAAACCAGCTCAGCCCACTCCCGCGGAAAGGAAAAGGGCCAGGCACACAGCACAGGGAGTGACATCAGCGCCCTGGAGGAAACTTCTTATCTTGGCACAGAACTTGAAAATGACAACAGAACAAAACAGGAATCCCAGGTGCACATGGCATGAGTCCTGCGCTGTTGTGAAGCACAAGTTCCAACACCGCTACCTTAATTTTAGTTGAGTAGAGTCTTTTGGGGGGTAACTTCAAATTATAATTCTCTCTCCTATCACCTTGGCATCCCAAGTGCCACACACTCACATCAGATTCATATCTAACACCACTGGATGAAGTACTGAGCATCTGCAGAGAGTTTATTCTTCTGCAAGAAGACTTGATTTCATCTTTGCAAAAATGGTCATTTACCACTAGGGAGGTAAGTAAGAGACTGCTTTACTGTTCTAGTTAAATTAGTACTCATTTCCCAAAGATACGATTTATCAGTTTAACTTGTGAACAAAAATAAAGTCACAAAATAAACCAACAGACAGACAGGGTGAGGCATGTTCCTAATGTGGCCTGGATGACAAGTTCCTGCTCTTACTACAGCAGAAGTATTTTCATCTCTCCAATCTTCCTGGAAGAGATTAAGTAGGGAAGACAAATGCTCACTAGTGCCTTTGAAAAGATAAATTAATGAAAACCGGTAAGAGCAGCTGGCTTTAAAGCTTAATAAATATCTGCAAAGGCTGGAGTTTCTCATTCCACTCCAATTTGTCCTGCGGTACTGAGTGCCTGACCTGTGGCAATGCCGTAGCTGTGGTTAATTGTTTTCACAGTAAAACAAATTTAACATCAGGTCTCTACACACTTAAAATGGAACAAGTTAGAATACTAAATACAATTTTAATGAATTGAATCTTTATCATGATCCAAAAGCAAAAAATAATTGTAAATGCATCAGCACAGCTTACAAAAATCAATCTATTTACCTTATATAACCAACTTCCTGACTCCCACACACACCCAAAAGAAGGGGCAACCTTCAGAAATTTCAGGCTTATGTTGCTGAAAATTAAAAATAATACAGTTGTAATGGCACAAGGCAAAGCTGAGCCCTTACCTGGTAAAGCTTTATGATATGAGGATGATTCAGAAGCTTCATGAGCTGAACCTCACGATATATTTTCTCCAAATTGCTTGAATCTAATCGTGTTTTATCAATTATTTTTATTGCAACCTACAGATTTTAAAGAGAAAAGGGTATTTTGTTTTTAAAAAGAACCCTCACTTAACCTATTTTACACAACTCATTTTTTGCAAGTTAATTTCTCAATCACTTTATGCCTCCAAAATATCACAAAAAGTTTGGGAGAAAATAACCAAATAACCACTAAGATTACTTAAAACAATGAAAGTTAAGTGTCTTAAGTGTTTATAGGTTCACTTTACAGGGCTTTAAGTCTGAATCCATGAACCACTGCCCTCCTAGGTTTTTTTCTTTTGGTCATTTTCCTCTTTGCTGTCTCCTAATATTTACACAAATTATGTAGAAACATAACATAAAGGAGCATCTCCTTTACCAAACTAAAAACTGTCACTATGACATTGAACCCTACAGACGCTCCTCAAGGAGGGTCCACCCTCCTCGGGTCAGGCCGCCCAGTCCCGACCCCGGGCCCAGAGGGAGGCCTCGCCCCGCTCCAGCCCCGCGACCCACACACCTGCGTTTTAGTGACTCGATGCCGCGCCAGCTTCACTACAGCGAAATTGCCTTTGCCCAGGGTCCGCTCCACGTCGTAAAAGCCCACCCGGAGGGGCTTCTGCGGGCCCTGACCCGAGCCCGCGGGGACCGCACTGAACTCCGACATGATCACCATGGCTCCAGGCTGCACCTGCGGGCCACCCAAGGAGCGGGGTTAGCGCCTGACCAGCCCCGGACCCCGCCTGCGGACCGCTCCAGCCGGAGCGCTGGAACCTGTAATCCCCTTGGGACGTGGAGACCCGCTCCCACACCTGTCGCCGGCGCTCGGTTCCTCTCCACCTCCTCGGGACCCCTTTAGCCCGTGGGGCGTTAAGGACCTCCCCGGCCGTAGGCACCATTCCGAGACCCGCGGCCTCCGAACCCCCCGCAACGGGAATACCCTCTCCCGCACCCGTGCCCTGCCGCCCGAGGTCGGTTCCATCTCGTCTCCCGACCCCTGAGGCCTCGGGGCGTGCGGACCCGCTCCCACACTTGTCCCCCGCATCCACGGTCGGATCCATCCCATCCGCGTGGACCCTCTCCCACCCCACTCCTGACCCCCAAGCCCACAGGGCGCGCGGACTCGCTCCCACACCCGTCCCCCGCAACAAAGGGGGACGAGTGGGCTGGGGGAGGCCGGCGTCCCAGCCCGCGACCCCCACGAGCGCACCTGCGGGGTCGCCAGGGGACCCCCGCGGCAATCGTAAACCCAAGCCCCCTCCAGGCCGCCCGCTCGGAGCCCCCACGGCAGCCACCTCCGCCCGCCCGGCGCCCGGCGCGGACCAGCCGCCTCACCTTCTCCGCCCTCGGAGCGCTCGGCCCAAGACGCCGCTGGCCCCGCGGCCCCTGCCGTCCGCTCGGCCGCTCGCGCTGCTCGGACGCCTCCCGCTCGGGCCGCCGCCGCCGCCGCCACTGCCGCCGCCGCCCGGGCCGCGCCGCATGTCAGCCCCGGCCGCAGGTCTGCCGCACGCGGCGCGCCCGCCCCGCCCCGCCCCGCCCCCCGAAGACCCCGCCCCGGGCCCGCCCCCAAGACCCCGCCCCCGCCGGGCCGATCCCTCCCATTGACGTCACTTTGACGCCAGAGCTACGCGGCCGAGCTCCGGCCCGGGCGGGCGGGAGATCGGGTGGTTGCCAAGAGACTGGCGGCTCTGACGCGCGCTCCGGTGAGGCCGTCGCCCTGGCGACCGCGGGCGGTGACGTCAGGGGCACTGGCCGCCGGGGCCCGCCGCCCGCGCCCCTCCGGGCGCCCCCTGCCGGCCCCCAGCGTCGCGCCCCCGCCCGCCCACCCGCTTTGACGCGCGGCCACGCGGGTCAGGGCCCGGGACGCCTCTGCTCGTCCCTCTGGGCGGGGGCGCGGCGCTTGCTGCCTCGCGGGCCGCTCCTCCGACCCCACCTGTGCTCGGGTCACCGCCCGGGGCCTCCGGGGCGGGCTGGGCTGCGCAGAGCCTGCTTGCGCGTGGCTGGCTTTGTGGTGCCGCGGCCCCGTGAGTCCCGGGATGGTCCGGGAGTGCAGGCCCTGACAGAAGTCAGTCTCTCGTGCTCTCTCTTAGTCTCTGGTTTTCAGCGGTCAGAAACGTAACCTGAAGCCCAGCCACGCCTCAGAGGTCCCCGCGCAGCCCGGCCAGTACCGGGTCCCTCTGGCTCCTCCGGGAGCTTGGGCCCGTCTCTGCAGATGCCCCGGGCCTCACCGGGACTGGTCGGTTACCCTGGTGCCCCAGCCCACCCTGCGGGCTCCTGAGGACGGGAGATCGGAGACGATGGAGGTGGCCAGCGTGCTCCGCGTCTGTCCGGGTGGCCGCTCTTATTTTCCAGAAGGGACACAGAGGGTAATGGGCGAATTCTCATTTTTAAGACTTTAGGAAGGGAGCAGTTTGGGATTTAAACTCTGCATCTAGCCTAGAATCATTTTTTCTTGTGTCAAATAAAGATGCTCCTCATAGAAGCGGGTGTAGAGCAAGAACTACTCGAATTTGATTTGGAACTTAGATCCCTTCCTGGGAATCACCCCAGCGTGGGGAGGAGGGCAGGCCTCCACAGCACAGTTCCCAGTCTCTCTCTCTCTCTCTCTCTCTCTCTCACACACACACACACACACACACACACACACACACGGGTTGTTTGGGGGTCAGTTTGCTTTGAAAGGCTTTCAGGTAAATTAATAGTACCAAATAGCCTTTGAAAGTGGTCTCTTTGTCCCAGGTTTATACACCAAGATTTGGAGGAATATTTTTAGTTCCACCTGAACGGTTTGCTCCACTCTGGGCATCCTAACAACCTGTTAGTATGTTTCTAGGACAACTAAACAAAAAAGGGAAGAGACCAGGGCCTGGCCACACTCTCCATTTCATCCCTCCTTCTGTGACTTAAAATCTTCCCCGGGAAGCAAACCCAAAAGCCAGGAAGCCTGGCTTCTCCACTCCTCCCTCCCATCACCCCCCCAGCTCCAGATCCAGCTGGAGCCTTTCAAAGCCTTTCAAAAGGTCGAAGGGGTTTGCACACACCTGGCTGACTGTTTGGAAACATTTCGTCAGTACCAAAGAAAAACTATATCCCAAACAGCCAAAGCTGCCTTCCCAGACACAGTCCAACCCGGATGCCCCGACCCTGCACCCCCAGCCCCTCCTGAGCTCCCAAAACCCAAAACAGCCTTGTGCCAAAAGTGACCTTGTGTTTCCCCATTCCCCAGCCCCTTGGGTGAGGAGCTTGCTCTTCAGAGAAAGGCAGGAAACAGAGGAAAAGGCCAAGTTCAACCTAGGACTGGCTGCCACCTCTCCCCAGCAGGGTTCCTCCTGGCACCCACATGAATGAGTCTGTGCTTCCATCCCAATGGCCGTTGCTTGCCAGTGTCTTTGTGTGTTGTGTCCTTGGCCCTTGGAGGGTGCATTTCCTCAGAATCCTTGATTTGTCTTCTGTTTTCTAGTCTTCCATGAATTGCACACATTATATGATAAAAACATATCGTGTATGATTCTAAAGATACAATTAGCAAAGGAGTCGAGGAATTCCTCATTTAACATAATGAGAGAACTACTCAAAGTCTGCAAGATGGTACCTGTACATTATTACAGATTTGTAGGACATAGTTTTCTTTTCCATCTGGAATCTGTTAAAACTGTCTTGTCATTGCAGTGTTTGCAGAGCTCATCTGGTTTTATGCCTTGAGCCCAGACCTTTGAACCCCTAGGGGATGACCCTGTTGTCAGGTTAAGTCAGGAGTTCACGGTGAATAGGTCACCAGAGCCTGCCCAGCACCACCGTTGAATGGCAGCACCCGGTCCACCATGCTGCCCTGGGAGGCACTGGCTTGATGCCTGTCTCACTCAGTTGCTTGAGTCTGGCTGGGTTGAGTCTCTGCCTGGCTCTGCAATGCCCATTTTCATCAGACCAGGCTTTCCAAGAGCTGCCTCAAAGGACCACAAATGCCATCAAAGCAAGCTGGGGTCCTCACTTCCCAACAGGGAGAAATGCAAGGAAGGTCCCTGGGCCCTGGGGATGTTGGGACAGGGGTGGAGGAGGACTGGCAGGTCTGGAGAGGGAAGCTTGGGTGGCAGAGCAGAATTGGAACAAGTTAGGCTTTCACGAATGCCCCCCAAACTTGCCTGTTCATGGACTATTTGGCCCTTCTAACTCCAGATTTCTAGTTCCCATTTCTGTGTCTGTCCTTGGTGAGGAATTATTTGACATGACTGACAGTTTGCTTGATAGCAGAGCAGAGCCATGGGTGATACTGAGGCTGAGGCCTTTTGACCCGTGTCTGAAATGGTAGGAACTGGGGGTGGGTTGTCTGTGAGAAGTAGCAAGGGCCAAATTAGAGGCATCTGTACTTACTAGGGGTTCATTTAGGAAGGGTCCAGTGGACACTGGTGGGGGGGGGCATCAGTCCTGACCAGGCATCTTGCAGGTGGAAGACACTGCCTCTTGAATGCCAGTCTCCCTGCATTTAACTGGGGGTGCCAAGTAACAGCTCCTCCCACATTATGGAGCAGAAGCCTCTGGGATGCTCTGGCCTCAAGCAGATGTGGGGTGACCAGGACTGGGGCTGCAAAGTGTCACTCTGGCCCTTATGCTGGGTTTTCCACTGGGGCCGCACAGGGCGTGCAACTCCTCTCCCAAGAGAGGAGACTTCTGAGTTGCATGTCTCACCTAAGTGTCTTCAGGTGAGCCACTGGCATCACTGAGCACAGTAAACTGCCTTTTCTTTGGTTACTATTTACTTATTTAAAAGTATATGTGAGTTTCTCCCATTTGCGAGAACTGTGGTTGGTGCAGGGTGCAGACATGGATAAGTGTGTCCCCAACTCTGCTGTGAATAATGACAGACACAAGCTCAAGGGCCAACATGAGAAAGGACAGGTCCTGAGAGGGAGCTGTAAAAATTAATAGAAAATTCCAGGTAAAAAATTAAGAAAATATAGAAATATATAAAGATGAAAACAGAAAGTGCTGGCACTGTTACTGACAGCTATGTTTTTACGATTAGTTTTTTATTAGGGCATTGTTCAGACCCTGCCTTGTCCAGCAGGAAGCATCTTGCCATGTTGCTGAATGCTGAGCTCAGGTGACTGTTGGTTGCCTGCCTAGAACTCTCTGATGTAAATGGACCCTCTGTCCCCACTGGAATGCAGAGCTGAGGTGGCTCCTTTCTCCTTTTGTCATAGGGTTTAAGGGTCTCTTTGAGAAGGCCATCCCAGCACAGCACAGGACAGTGGCCTGGGATGAATAGATCATCTGGTCCCAGCATCCCCTGGCCTCCCACAGACTGACACACGGATGAGCTTTTACTCCTACATTTTCTAGACTTTCTTTGAGATGATGTGGCATCTGAAGGACTGGACGCCTGGCCCAGCACCCCTAAGCTGGCACAGCCCCAGCAGGAGGGATTCCCTCCACCCCACTTAGCAGAGCTGCCAACAAATGCCTCTGGCTGTGCAGCCAGACTCAGGCCATCATGAAGGGGGCAGGGGGCACAAATCCCTGGGTCACCAAGGTTGGGCCCCTCTCAGGACCACCTGCAAAGGTGTGCTCTTTCTTTCCAACCTGGTTTCCATGGTTTTGTGTGTTCTTTGTTTAAAAAGAAAACACGCTGACTTATGTCATGGATCAGCTAATAAAAATGAACACGAACCATGACACCTATCATGACACCTTGTGTTACCACAGTAAGGACGTCGTCACATGGGACAAGTCCCATGGCATTAGCACACCACTGTCATGATGGCATTTCCACTGTGGTTCCTGTTAAATCAGAAAGAGCAACAGTTTGATGAGAAAAATAAAGTACAATTTTCTTGTAAAATACGGCTCATTCCAAAATTACTTAGAACAAAGCGACAGAAATTGAGCAGAGCCTCTGGGGACCATCTGGATCAAGAAGGAGGCCCAATCATTCTTCCTGAGGACCAGGATTCTCTCTGTGTCGCTCCAAGGCCTGGAAGAAACTTTCAGCTGCAGGTGTGCAGCTGTCCGGGAGGCTCCCTGTGGGTTTCTCTCGGTGGGACCCAGTCAGAAGAAGACAGATGTCATAGAATGGTAGGATGTCACATGGCCTGTGACCCAGAATCCAAAAGACACAAAAGCACTTAAGAAAGAGGAAGCACCTGGGAGCCTGGGCACTCCCAGCCTCTCTCCATCCCTACTCGGAAGAGGAGCCAGGTGCTCTCCCAGGGAAGTCTTCCTTAGCTGTGCCTGGCAAATACCACGGAGACTCCCGGGCTGATTCTGGAACACGAGTGGGAGGTTCTTCTTCCTTGCTGCCCACTGCCAGTGGCCCAGAGTGGCTCATGATGGCTCAGCTGCAGCTGGGATGGTAGGAGGCAGGTGGGACTGGGACTCCTGGCTGCTCACAGCCAAGCTCTGACCACCCCTGGTGGCAGCCTGGGCCTTGGGTCTGGGGCCAGAGTACAGCCCCAGCACCCTGGAGCTGGTGCAAGGCACAGGGGCAGCAGCTCTGGAGCAGGCCCTGGCACAGGGGTCCTGGTCTGCTCCCCCTGCCTGAGGGGGCTCTAAGGGGGTTTTTTTCTTTTTGAGACAGAGTCCTATGATGTCATCCTCAGTAGAGTGCTGTGCTGTCACAGCTCACAGCAACCTCAAACTCTTAGGCTTAAACGATTCTCTTGCCTCAGCCTCCTGAGTAGCTGGGACTGCAGATGCCCACCACAACGTCAGGCTATTCTTTGGTTGTAGTTGTCATTGTTGTTTAGCAGGCCCAGGCCAGGCTTGAACCTGCCAGCTTTGGCATTTGTGGCCAGCACCCTACTCACTGAGCTACAGGCATTGAGCCAACTTTAAGGGTTTTTTAAACCAAGATTGATGGGCTTAGGGAGAAATAGGCAGCTAAACTCAGATTAAATCAACATTCTCTGGTTGAGGGGCAGGGATGGGAGAGGATGGGGTCCAATGAATGGCTCAGCCCTGGAGAGAGGGATGCCCCTACCCACCGCCATTCCAGAGGCTTCCAGGGCAGAAGTGCAGCTCTGAAGTCCCTCCTTGGAGCTTGGTCCTACCCCACACCTGCCAGCCCTCTCCTGGAGGTTGGGGAGAGAGGTCAGGTCAAGGGCAATGACCTCAGAGCCTGCAGTCTTCTCACATCTCGATACTCCTGACCCTGTATGAGGTGACCACGGTGGCTTCCCAGGCAACCAAAGTCTGGACCTCAACCTTGGTTTGGCTCATCTGTCTGTTGGCTTGTTTGCATGTGGGGGGCAAGGGACTAAAACAGGGAAGGTATCCACGCTGGCCTGGAGTCAGCCTCTCTCCAGAGAGAGACCCAAGGTGAGGCAGCCTGCTAGGGTGGCACCCCGGTCTGGCCACTTTCTCCCGATGCTGGGGAGAAGCAGCTGTAGGGGTGGCAGGCTTAGTATGACAAGTCCACTGGACAGACAGGAAAGTAGGGACAGGTGAGGCCAGACCTAGTTCTGGGGTCATGCTCTGTTTCTAGGACCCCACAACCACCTCATGTTTATCCTATGTAAAGTGCCAGCTCCACAGAACCACAGAGAGAAGCTGCTTCACCCATGGGGACAGCTGTCAGCAAAACAAAACATAGCAGGCCGGGTGTGGTGGTTCATGCCTGTCATCCCAGCACTTTGAGAGGCTGAGGCAGGAGGATCACTTCAGACCAGGAGTTTGAGAGCAGCCTGGACAAAATAGTGAAACTCTGTCACTACAAAAAAATTTTTGAAAATTAACCAGGAATGGTGGTGTGTGTCTGTAGTCCCAGCTACTCAGGAGGCTGAGGAAGGGGGATCAACTGAGCCCTGGAGTTTGAGACTGAAGTGAGCTGTGATTACACCACTGCACTCTAGCCTGGGTGACACAGTGAGATTCTGTCTCTTAAACGTGAAACAAAACAAACCAAAATGTAAAATTACAAGTGTGGGCAAGGACATGGAGAAATCCACTTGTGCATTACCTGGCGAGTGGCATGGTGCCACCCCGGTGGGGAATGGTATGGTGAGTCCTCACTACCAGTCACAGTCGACAAGGGGCGGAAACAGCCTCAAGGTCCATTGTCAAATAGAGAAACAAAATGTGGTATGTCCAGAAAGTGGACTATTACTCAATCTCAAAAAGGAAGGAGACCCTGGCACGTGCTAGCACATATTGGACCTTAAGGACATTATGCTCAGCAAAATAAGTCAGGGACAGATCCTCTGCAAGTCCACTCAAACAAGGGACCTGGGGTTGTCATATTCATAGACAGACAGCAGAATGGTGGCTGTTAGGGGCTAGGAGTGAGTGGAGATTAGTATTCAACTAGGACGGTTTCACTTTGGGAAGATGAAAAGTTCTGAAGATAAATGGTGGTGACGGTCACCCAACAATATGAATATACTTAATGCCTTTACCGTGCACTCAAAAATGGTTAAAATAGTACATTTTATGTGTACTATGCCACAATAAAAAAAAAATTTAAGCCAAGTCCAATAGCCTGGTAGTAACCGAGATGACCACAGGATGCCCCTGTAGCCCCTCCCCTGTCATCAGAAACCAGACTCTGCTCTGGCATGGAGGTGGGCCTCGGTGCCCTGCCTGCCACCTGCAGGGCGCTCCACAACCGTGAGGCTACCCCAGGCACCCAGGAGCCCCCAAACTCCTCCTCCTGCATCCTAGGGAGTCCCCCCAAACCAACATGTTTCCCCAGGCTTGTCCTTTGGGCAAGCAGTGGCCCCAGCAGTCACCCATTATCAGGGAGCCCTCAGAGGGTGGCTCTTCCCACGGGGTGAGGGGCTCTAAAACCCACCAGGCACCTGTGGGCTGAGTCTGAGGAAGAGGGAGGGAGACCTGAGGGGGACCCTGACCTCAAGCCACAGGGACAGAGAAACAGTTGGCAGGAGACCTTGAATACAGCCTCATACCACCCCCTTGGGAGAGAGGCAGAGTGTTCAAGGGAGTTCTGGGCAGGCAGAGGGGCATTTGGGTGCACTGCAGCCTGGGTCAGTGTCACTGCTATCAGGACCCGTGGGTCACAGCCCCAGGTGGGTCAGGGCAGACCTTCCGAAGCTGCCTGGGAGAGGGTGGGGGTGCCATCTTGGAAATCCATGCTGCCCCTCACACACCCTCTAGAGGCTCTCTCAAACTCCGGGGCTCAAGTGATCTTCCTGCCTTAGCCTCCAGAGCGGCTGGGACCACAGACACTTGCCATCAACCCCCCACTAATTTCTCCATTTTTGTCTCACTCTTGCTCAGTCTGGTCTCCAGCTCCTGACCTCAAAAAATCCTCCCAAAGTGCTAGGATTACAGACGTGAGCCACCACACCTGGCTTATTTAGATCTTTCAAAAATAAATTTGAGACTTGGCGCCCATAGCACAGTGGTTACAGTGCCAGCCACATACACCAAGGGTGGCCAGTTTGAACCCCACCAGGGCCAGCTAAACAACAATGACAACTGCAAAAAAAAAATAGCCAGGCATTCTGGCAGGGACCTGGAGTCCCAGCTACTTGGGAGGCTGAGATAAAAGAATCACTTAAGCCCAAGATTTTGAGTTTGCTATGAGCTGTGATGCCACAGCACTCTATCGAGGGAAACATAAGTGAGACTCTGTCTCAAAAAATAAAATAAAATAAATTTGAATTATATCCCATATTATCAATTTTATATCCAATTTTTATGTTTATAAAAATAATTCCTTATGTCATATATTATTTAAAGACTTTTAAAAAAGTTTTTTTTTTTGAGACTTACTTTGTTGCCCTCAGTAGAGTGCTGTGGCATCATAGCTCACAGCAAGCTCAAACTCTTGTTCCTAAGCCATTCTCTTGCCTCAGTCCCGAGTAGCTGGGACTACCAGTGCCCACCACAATGCCCAGCTATTTTTTGAGGAGGGGTATTGCTCTGGCTCAGACTGGTCTTGGACCTGTGAGGTCAGGCAATCTACCCACCTCAGCCTCCCAAAGTGCTAGGATTACAGGCATGAGCCACCTCACCTGGCATTATGATTAATGTCTAATATTCCATTCTATTCTAAAGTTTAACATTCCTATGTATTTAACATTTCTCCTATTTTTAAACAATTGTTGTTACTATGTATTGTTATAAACAATGTTATTGTGAACATCTTCTTCAGAACTCTAAATTCCTATTTGAAATTTTTCCCTATGATAAAGCCTCAAAAATAGAATTACCAAGTTAAAGAGGATAAGTTCTCTTGAGGGCTTTGTTACATGTTGCTAAACATCTATGGTACTCCTGACCACAAACTGTGCCAACAAATTTAAGAATTTTCATTTAAAAACTATTTTGCTAAAGAACTCAAATTAGACCTTCCAACTGATCCTGTAATCCTACTACTAGGCATCTACTATGTTTCCCTGAAAATAAGACACTGTCTTATATTTATTTTTTTCTCAAGAAGACTCACTAGGGCTTATTTTCAGGGGATGTCTTATTTTTATTAAGTCTAATATAACAATCTACATTTATTCAAATACAATTAAGTCATCTTCTTCTGGAACTTGACAGGGGGAGCTGACCTTGGTGGTGGGGCTGGCGCTAATGATGTGTGAACTCCTTTCCCCTAGCCGTTCGCACATGCGCAATAGGATGCCTGCAACCACACACACACCCGCACAAGTGGCTCGGAGAAAGGAGCTGTGGCAGATAAAAGGTATTCTAGTCTTGGCAGATAAAAGGTATTCCAGTCTTCCTTACTGCTCTGCACGGAAATACATGGCATGGCTATGCAGATACGCTACACAGCCACACCTATTGCTAGGTCTTATTATCGGGGTAGGGCTTATATTTAACAAATGCATAGAAATCCTGCTAGGGCTTATTTGTTGGGTAGGTCTTATTTTCAGGGAAACATGGTAGCCAGAAGAAAAAAAAAACATTTTATCATGAAGACATCTGCACTAGACTGTTTACGGCAGCTCAATTTACAATCACCAAGATGTGGAAACAACCTAAATGCCCACCAACCCAGGAATGGGTTAACAAACTGGGGTGCATGTATGCCATGGAGTACTATTCAGCCATACAAAGACAGAGACTTCACTGGATGGAGGTGAGCATATTCTTCTTAGTAACGCATCACAAGAATGGAGAAGCAAGAATCCAATGTACTCAATACTAATATGAAGCCAGTGGATGATCTAATATAGGCCTACACAGGAGAAAAACTCATTCCAATCCAAGATGGGTGGAGGGCGGAGGAGAGAGGAGAAGAGGGCCAGAGGGAGGGGATGGATGTGCGCCCAGTTAATGTGCACAGGGCAAGGGTCCACGGCCCACCTCCTGGGTGCAGAGCAACTCTACCTGACAAACGCAAGCATTGTAACATAGTTGTTTATACCCTGCATTAATCTGAAATCCAAAAAATACATTTAGAAAACTATTTTGTTATGTTCAGAAGTAGAAAATAAGTATCTGTGCTAGTTTCCTAGGGCCCTCATAACAAGGTAGAAAATCTAGGTGACTTCAAATATCAGAACTTGATTCTCTAATAGTTCTGGAACAGAAGTTTGAGACCAAGGTGTGGGCAGGGCCATCTCCCTCTGCAGGCTCCAGGGGAGGGTCTTTTCTTGCCTTTGTCAGCTTCTGGGGGTCTTTCTTTGCCTTATAGACCCTCACCCTGGTCTCCATCTTCCTTGCCACCCAGGCCAACTCCCCACTGCAGCTTTCCCCTCTTCACTCATTCAGATTTCAGGCCCAGCCCCTTCTAGTAGGACCTCACCTTGACATATTACATCTGCAAAGACCTTATTTCGGAGGAAGGCCACACTCTAGTACTGGGACTTAGGATTCAACATGTCTTTTGAGGGATGGGGCAGGATTCAGTCGGTCACAGTGTGGTTCTCAAATCTCCGCACTGCATGTGGTTCCTGGTTTCATCCTCATTGACTGTTTGTACTTCTTTTGAGCATCGGTTCTTATTTTCCACTCATGGGTTTCAGTCAGGGCTTTCTTTGTTGTGAACATCATAAATGCAACTCAAAGTGGTTTAAGCTGAAAAGGAAAGTCAGCGCAGAACGCAGCAGGCTTCAGGCTAGGCGAGACGCAGGCGCTCCGACCCGGCACCGGTGCCTCAGCTCCGCTGCGGTGTTGGTTCTGTTCCTATGCAGGCTCACGCCATTTTGCAGCAAAGATGGTGCTAGGGCTTTAACGTGTCCCCCAAAGTCCACCTGTTGGACTTTGATCCCTGATGCAACAGTGTTGGGGGATGGGCCCTGTGGGAGGTATATGGGTCATGTGGGGTCACTCGCCTCAAAAATGAATTAATCCTATTATCTCAAGAGTGAGTTTCCTATAAAAAGACAAGTTTGCCCTCCTCCTGTGTTCTCTCTATGGCCCCCTCTCTCCTACCCCTTTGTCCTGCCTCCCACCATCCATGGGGTCTGCAGCAAGAAGGCTCTTGTCTGATTTCCCGGCCTCCTAGACCGTGAGCCAGTGTGTCTCTGTTCATTGTGAGTGCCCCCCCCCCGTGTCATTCTGTGAGGGACACACAGAACAAAGGCAGGTGGCTAACATGTACCAGCATCACAGCCACAGAGCAAGCTTGCCTTTTTCACAAAAGTTCCAGCCAGTGTCGCAGGGAAGCCTTTGGTTGGCCAGGTTCCTGTCATATGTTTGATTCCCGGAGGTGAAGCACAGGTCAGCCCAGCCAAATCACCTGGCTCAGGGGAGAGGAAAGAGCCACAGACTCCTTCAGGTGGGTGAAATCAACAGATGGCCCCTGAGAGGGCAAATGCTTTTCTTATTTATTCTGAGAAGTTTTACATATTGAAGGCAGAGCCCTTGACGTCTCTCTTGCACACTCTCTCTCTTAGCTGTCAGCTCTGTGGGTTTTTTCCAGAGGCCCCATGCTGGAGTGTGTCACTCCCGAGCACCTTGCTATGCAGAGTCCTTGCGTAATCCCATCAAGCCAGAGCATTTTGTCCAGCACATAAGGGGCAGGAACAATGCCATCAAAGGGAAAAGAAAAGCCGTGGCTAGTACTCCAGCCAATGACTTGGCATGTAAAGGTTTATTATCATTAGTACAGACGTCACAGGTGGGTGCTAAGGCAAAGGAACCATCGCCACACCTAAGAAAAGACCAGCAGGGCCGATAAAAGTGACTGTGGTTGCGCAAGGACAGCACAGAATGCCAAGGGCCAGTCACCCAGGTGTGGGCTTCAAGCCCTCACTCAATCTGAAAGACGTGATAAGGAATGTAACTTCACACTCGTTAACCTTGTCACCAGGCTGTGAATACACAGAAAGGCAGCACGGCTCCTCCCAGGGCTGTCACTGCCCGCAGGAGGGCTCACAGCTGGGCCCTGGGGTGGGGGGCAGAGCAGGTGTGCCCTCTTCTCACAGGCCCCAGCCCTGGGCCTCCCTCCCACCAACTGCCAGCTGGCTCCTCCCTGGAACACCCCAGGAGGATATTCCTGTCGACCCTGCATTTCCCTTTTACCATCGGGCACAAAGTCAAGTCATGGTCATGTTTAAGCTCCAGGGAACGGAGCACAAGGGAGTGGGGCAACTCCTGGTAAGAACGTGTCCTTCTGGGTCCCCGGGTAGACAGGAGTGCATCGGGGCTGGGCCCACAGGTGGGAGAGCAACAAGACATAGGGAGGGTCACAGGGGCACCAGGAACCACGTGGCTGCCCGGATGATGCCCCCATCCCAGGAGAGGCGTCCCCCCTCATGACCCCACACAGGAAGGAGGTGTGGGGCAACAGTAGTGACTGGGAGGTGACATGGAGGGTCTGTGCTGGGAGAGCAGCAAGAGTGAGAACCACTAGGAGAGTCAAACTAGAAAGGGGGCAGAAAATGTCGGCATCTCTCCAGGTGTGTCCAGTCTCACGGGAGCGTCCCGACAGGCAGTGCCGTGTGCACGTGTGTCTGTGTGTCCACGTCCCTGGGTGTGTCCAGTCTGATGGGAGCGTCCTGACGGGCAGTGCCGTGTGCACGTGTGTCTGTGTGTCCAGTCTCACTGGAGCGTCCAGACGGGCAGTCCACTGAGCACGTGAGTATCTGTGTCCACGTCCCGGGGTGTGTCCAGTCTGCTGGGAGCGTCCTGACGGGAAGTGCCGTGTGCACGTGTGTCTGTGTGTCCAGTCTCACGGGAGCGTCCCGACGGGCAGTGCTGTGTGCACGTGTGTCTGTGTGTCCACGTCCCTGGGTGTGTCCAGTCTCACGGGAGCGTCCTGACGGGCAGTGCTGTGTGCACATGTGTCTGGGTGTCCACGTCCCCGGGTGTGTCCAGTCTCACGGGAGCGTCCTGACGGGCAGTGCCGTGTGCACGTGTGTCTGTGTGTCCACATCCCAGGTGTGTCCACTCTGATGGGAGTGTCCTGACGGGCAGTGCCGTGTGCACGTGTGTCTGTGTGTCCACGTCCCAGGTGTGTCCAGTCTGATGGGAGCATCCTGACGGGCAGTGCCGTGTGCACATGGTGTGTCCAGTCTCACAGGAGCGTCCCGACGGGCAGTGCCGTGTGCACGTGTGTCTGGGTGTCCACGTCCCCAGGTGTGTCCACTCTGACAGGAGTGTCCTGACAGATAGTGCCGTGTGCACATGTATCTGCTTGTCCACATCCCAGGTGTGTCCACTCTGATGGGAGTGTCCTGACGGGCAGTGCCGTGTGCACGTGTGTCTGGGTGTCCACGTCCCGGGTGTGTCCACTCTGATGGGAGTGTCCTGACGGGCAGTGCCGTGTGCATGTGTGTCTGGGTGTCCACGTCCCAGGTGTGTCCAGTCTGATGGGAGTGTCCTGATGGGCAGTGCCATGTGCACGTGTGCCTGGGTGTCCACGTCCCAGGTGTGTCCAGTCTGACGGGGGTGTCCTGACGGGCAGTGCTGTGTGCACGAGTGTCTGCGTGTCCATGCGTGCATCCATCTGCCTGTGTGCTCTGCACACCCATGTCCCTACACACACCCGACATGTGCTAATGAGGAAGCCACCTGCCTGTCTTTAATTTGGTGGAAGGACCCCAGATGCAGGTGCTGCCCAGCAGGCTCCTGTTCCACCCCCACCCCCCCGCCGCATCACAGGCTGCAGACTCTGGTGGGAGTGGGATACCTGGGTGTTCAGTGGGCTCCCAGCACTCACCCCTGCCCCACTCCCGAGCCACAGTCCTGGGGTGGTGAAGCACAGCATAGACCCCAGACAGGCTTCTCTGTCACCTGCCCTTTGGGACTTACTGTGGCTTCAGATCGTGTCTCTTCACCTGTGCTCTCCACGCCTTCCCACTGCTGCCTTCGTAGGTGAGGATGAAGTACACCCATACCATCTGTTTCCCCTGGTGGTGGTCCTGGAAGTGATGGGTCACGCTAAAGCCACCAAGACCCCCCAAACACTGGGGAAACAGATGGTATGAGTGTACTTCAGCCTCAAACATTTTTTTTTTTTTTTGGTAGACACAGAGTCTCACTTTGTCACCCCCAATAGAGTACCGTGATGTCACACAGCTCATAGCAACCTCCAACTTCTGGGCTTAGGCAATTCTCTTGCCTTAGCCTCCCAAGTAGCTGGGACTACAGGCGCCCGCCATAACGCCCGGCTATTTTTTTGTTGCAGTTTGGCTGGGGCCGGGTTTGAACTCACTACACTCAGTATATGGGGCTGGCACCCTACCCACTGAGCCACAGGTGCCACCCCAAGACCCCCAAACATTGGGGAAGATGAATGGGAAGGGACATAGCTGGATCATGGGGGGATATCCCAGGGCTGGAACAGCCAAACCCAAGTATTGATGTCAACCCGCCCCCAGCACCTTCCCCCCTCAGGCAGGATGCCCTGTACCCTCCCCATGCCTGCCACAGCTTGTTCCCTCCAACCCCCAGTGGCCCAGGGTCAGTCACTACCTCTGAATGACTCCTTTCACTGAAAGACACTGGAACCTTGGTCTGAGAAAGCCCAGTGTTGCTAGAATGTCCCTCCTCTGGCCAGGGCGCAGCCCAGGAGGTTTCCATAAGTCTTTTGGTGGGGCTGGCTCCTAGGGACAGTACGTAGACCATAGCCTGGTGTGCGGGAGGCTCACGGGACAGACATATTTATCAAAGGGGCCAAGGGGTTGATTTGTGAACAAATGATTGATGGAGCAAAGGGAAACAAAACCTTTGTGCATTTGACATGTGTGTTCTCTCTGGTGTGCACATGTGGGTACCTGGCATGCGTGCTTCCTCTGGTGTGGGCACCCTACATCTGTGTTTGCTCTGGTGTGTGCGTGTGGGCACCCTACATGTGTGTTTGCTCTGGTGTGTGCGTGTGGGTGCCTGGCACATGTGTCTGTGGTGTGTGCATGTGGGTGCCTGGCATGTGTGATCGCTCTGGTGTGTGCGTGTGGGCACCTGGCATGTGTGATCACTCTGGTGTGCGCGTGTGGGCACCTGGCATGTGTGATCACTCTGGTGTGCGCGTGTGGGCCCCTGGCATGTGTGATCACTCTGGTGTGCGCGTGTGGGCACCTGGCATGTGTGATCACTCTGGTGTGCGCGTGTGGGCACCTGGCATGTGTGATCACTCTGGTGTGCGCGTGTGGGCGCCTGGCATGTGTGATCACTCTGGTGTGCGCGTGTGGGCGCCTGGCATGTGTGATCACTCTGGTGTGCGCGTGTGGGCGCCTGGCATGTGTGATCGCTCTGGTGTGCGCGTGTGGGCGCCTGGCATGTGTGATCGCTCTGGTGTGCGCGTGTGGGCACCTGGCATGTGTGATCACTCTGGTGTGTGCGTGTGGGTACCTAGCATGTGTGTTCGCTCTGGTGTGTGCATGTGGGCACCTGGCATGTGTGATCACTCTGGTGTGTGCGTGTGGGTACCTAGCATGTGTGTTCGCTCTGGTGTGCACGTGTGGGTACCTGGCATGTGTGATCACTCTGGTGTGTGCGTGTGGGTACCTAGCATGTGTGTTCGCTCTGGTGTGCGCATGTGGGCACCTGGCATGTGTGATCACTCTGGTGTGTGCGTGTGGGCGCCTGGCATGTGTGATCGCTCTGGTGTGCGCGTGTGGGTACCTGGCATGTGTGATGGCTCTGGTGTGTGCGTGTGGGCACCTGGCATGTGTGATCGCTCTGGTGTGTGCGTGTGGGCGCCTGGCATGTGTGATCACTCTGGTGTGTGCGTGTGGGCACCTGGCATGTGTGATCACTCTGGTGTGTGCGTGTGGGTACCTGGCACATGTGTTCCCTGTGGTGTGCGCATGTGGGTACCTAGCACGTGTGTTCGCTCTGGTGTGCACGTGTGGGCACCTAGCATGTGTGATCACTCTGGTGTGCACGTGTGGACACCTGGCATGTGTGATCACTCTGGTGTGCACGTGTGGGCGCCTGGCATGTGTGTTCACTCTGGTGTGCGCGTGTGGGTGCCTGGCATGTGTGTTCACTCTGGTGTGCGCGTGTGGGCGCCTGGCATGTGTGATCGCTCTGGTGTGTGCGTGTGGGTACCTGGCATGTGTGATCGCTCTGGTGTGTGCGTGTGGGCACCTGGCATGTGTGTTCACTCTGGTGTGTGCGTGTGGGTACCTAGCATGTGTGATAACTCTGGTGTGTGCGTGTGGGTGCCTGGCATGTGTGTTCACTCTGGTGTGTGTGTGTGGGCACCTGGCATGTGTGTTCGCTCTGGTGTTTGCGTGTGGGTACCTAGCATGTGTGTTCGCTCTGGTGTGTGCGTGTGGGTGCCTGGCATGTGTGTTCGCTCTGGTGTGTGCGTGTGGGCACCTGGCATGTGTGTTCGCTCTGGTGTGTGCGTGTGGGTACCTAGCATGTGTGATCGCTCTGGTGTGCACGTGTGGGCGTCTGGCATGTGTGTTCGCTCTGGTGTGCACGTGTGGGCACCTGGCATGTGTGTTCGCCCTGGTGTGTGCGTGTGGGTGCCTGGCATGTGTGTTCGCTCTGGTGTGTGTGTGTGGGCACCTGGCATGTGTGTTCGCTCTGGTGTGTGTGTGTGGGCACCTGGCATGTGTGTTTGCCCTGGTGTGTGTGTATGCACAGCTGTATGAGTATTTGGTTGTGTGCATGTTTGCTTATGCACACATGTGCATATGTTTGCTGTGTGCACACATGTGAGTTGTGTGTGCCTTGCTCCTGTACCTTCTGCCTTGGTCAGAGTCTCTTGGGGCAGAACGGCTGCCCTGCCCAGTTGGAGGCAGGTGGGCAGGGGTGGGATTCATTCTGCCTGGGAGAGTCAGGTGACCTGACCAAGTGGTACCCAGGGCTGTGGGGCAGGCACTGAGCCTTGGAGGAAAGTGGAGCTTGTCAAGAAGGTGCAGAGATGTCCGAATCATGGGCACTCTCCAGGGACTGGCACCAGGATAACATCTGGACACCATCATCACCAGCTCATCACCAGCCCCAGGGGAGGCTTGGCCTCGCCTGGGGGTTTGAAGGGAGAGGAACAGACCCTCTCCATCTTACCAGAGGCAGGGGATTCCTCTGCCTGCCATCCCTCAGCCTATCTTGGAGGCCCTGGGTGCCAGCCCTTGGCAGCACCCCAAGCTGGAGTCCCTTGGCAGACGGGTGAGAGCAGGGCACACTGGCTACAGGATCCAGGATCAGGGGAAGGCAGCTACTCCAGGTTGGCTGACACCTCTGCTATCACCACAGCCCTCTGGAGCCATGCCCAGAGCACAAAGCCATGCCCCCTACTCCACTGCCCTGCACCCCTGGGGAGCTGGAGCATGGCCTCCCAGAGCTGTGACCGGCAATCTGGGAGCTGGGTAAAGCAGCAGCAAGTGTGAAATGTGATAAGGAATGCGACTTTGAGGGCACAGCAAGACAGGTGCCATCGGGAGCTGGGGAAGGGCCCCCTTTCCTCCTCTCCTCCTCAAGCAGGAAAGCCAACTTCTCTCTGGCCTGCCTGCTGCCAACAGGCCCCAGATTTCTAGATACAGAGTCAGAATGGCCCATACCAGCTTTCTGAGCAAGGCCCTAGTCATGAGTGTCAGGGGCCAGGCCACAGGCTGGGACAGGGCAGCAAGGAGGGGTGGCGGGGCCTGCCTGTCCCTCCCTCCACGGAGTCCTCCTGCTATAGATGTCTAGGTACCTGGTGGCCTATCAGGGCTGCTTTGGGAGGTTACCTAATTCATCCTCCCAGGAGCGCAGGGCCTGGGTCTCAATGTTGACACCTCCATCATGTGGTCTGTCTGGGGTTCAGCTGTTACAGAGCAACTCAGGGTCCCCCTGTTTGTGATTTAAGGATAATCTTGCCTACCTGAAATTTATCATATTCAGTAAATGTGAATTTACTGAATTATTTTCTTCCCTTGTGAGACTTTTTAAATAACTTCCTGAACTGGAAAGAGCTTGCAAGCCCTAAGGGCAGCTCTGGCTGGCAGGGCCCCCGCACCAGGCCCCAGCAGGCTCTGACTGTCCCCACACATGCTCACCTGCTCTCACACTGACTTGCAAATACAGTCCGCTATGCACAGGCAGCTCACGCCCACAGCTTCCCACAAGGTCTGCACCCCACAGGTATCCCCACTTGGTGTCATTTCTCCCTTCCCATCCAAGCACTGGGCACTTGCCCAGATGTCCTGTCCACCCTTGCTGGCTTCAACCCACCATGGGCAGCTGCCTCTCAGGCTTGCCAGACACGTCTCCTGCCAGGAGGAATGAATGCAAGTCTAGTCAGGATGAGAAGACAAGCAGCCAACCAGCCATCAGCTGGCCATGTGGCAGGTCCCCTCACTGCAGTAAGAGTGGGAGTCTTGGACTTGCAGGTCCAGAAAGGCCAGTGAAGGCCATGTCTGCCCGCTCCTGAGAGCAGGGCCCAGGGATGTGGACCCGGGAGGAAGACAGAGAGGCCTGAGGCTGAGTGACAGCCAGCACCATGGTGCAGAGACCAGCATCTGGAGGGAAAACCGGTCAGAAAGACCCTCCAGTGATGTGTTTGCCCAAACACACCCAGACAACAGTAACTGCAGCAGTAAGGGAGCATACAGAGCGAGTGCCAATGTGTTAATTGACCTTAAAAGTCATGGGCTGGGCTCAGTGCCTGTGGCTCAAGCGGCTAAGGCGCCAGCCACATACACCTAAGGTGGCGGGTTCGAATCCCCAGCCCGGGCCCGCCAAAACAACAA
Organism: Galago senegalensis; assembly: GCA_963575145.1. Taxonomy (NCBI): domain Eukaryota; kingdom Metazoa; phylum Chordata; class Mammalia; order Primates; family Galagidae; genus Galago; species Galago senegalensis. The sequence continues at coordinate 25,262 of CAUYTI010022501.1, forward strand.
TGACGGCTGCAACCAAAAAATGGCCAGGCATTGTGGTGGGCGCCTGTAGTCCCAGCTACTTGGGAGGCTGAGGCAGGAGACTCGCTTGAGCCCAGGAGTTGGAGGTTGCTGTGAGCTGTGATGCCACGGCACTCTACCCACGGTGACAGCTTGAG
>CAUYTI010022504.1:0-38440 GCA_963575145.1 Galago senegalensis
TTTTTTTTTTTTTTTTTTTTTTTTTTGGTAAAAAGCGTTGATAATTTTTTTGTTTTTTGTTTGTGGCCCAAAAAAAATGTGTCCACAATTTAAAAATTGTTAAGCGGGACCAGTGGGGGGGGGGGGCTGGTAACAATGCAAGCTTTGATAAGCAATTCTCCAATTCTCGATAATCAGTTCTCAACAATTATTTGTTATTATTAAAGTTTAACATTATAAAATTAGCAAAAATAATATAAAACTCAAATCCTGGAGAAATAACGACATGGCAGCCGAAAACCGTATATTCCCTTCCTGTTCTCCCACTGTTCCCTAGCTTATTGTGCATTCTTTCCAAAAATTGGGACTTTTATAAAACACTGTGGGATATGGGACAAATTGTTAAAAATTGGGACTGTCCCGCCAAAAGCAGGACGTCTGGTCACCTTACCCAAGACAACTCTTATTCTTGGGATGTATGGCTGAACGAAGAATGGTTGGACATGCCTATTTACAGCAGCCTGCCAGTCTGGTAACTCTTTCAAAAATAAATAAGAGGTTAGTTTGACATGACTTATTTCCAGCCAATCTACAAAGTTATGTTTATAAAATCTAGCTAAAACAATAATAATGGTTTGACAGGTGATTAAATTAAGATTTAATTTTTTTGTTTGTTTTAAATAGTCACAATAGGCAAAAATGAGATGAGATGATAATGTGAAAAAAATAAAGTCCTAAGTCAGAATTAAGATGGAAGCCAAGTAGCAGCTTCTGTGGAACCAGGTGCAGTGAGAGTGGTAAGAGAAGATTTCAGGAATCTCTGGCTGGTGGGTTTTGCCCAGAGGCTGTCCTCTGCTGACCCAGGAAGTCATCAAGAGACTTCTGGACCCCATGAGGAGGACAGAAGTGGTGGAAAACTGACAAGTAGTGGGAGCCCAGTTGTTTGGTCAGAGGCTGCCTACAGCTGTACCTATAGCAACAGCGAGAATGCAAGTGGGAAGAGCCTTGCCTGGGGGCTGTTTTGGTTTTTCTGGACTTGGGCACTCCATTGAACTGCCTTGGGAGACCTTGGGCCAGTGTGCAATGACTTTGGGCAGTGTCTGGGGCCCTGGACTGACCCACTGAGCTGGTAAGGTGCTAATGCCAGTTCAGCTGTGGGCTGCCCTCACAGCAACTGTGGGGGAGCTGCCCCTTCAAGTTGCAGTGTAGTGATAGGCTGGGAGACCTTGGGGGAGTAATCTAGTGACTGAGCTGCCCAAAGGCTGGGGCTAAGACACTGGGGAAGTGCAGAGATCCAAGTGTTTGGCAGATTAACAGCATTGGCCCTCAGGGGCATTAAGGGAAACTGGATTTAGCACAGTGGATAAGAAGGCAGCTACACCAGGAAAGAGCCCAGGGATAATTGCTTTCCTTGGAAAGCTTCTGCTTGGCCAACGTTCACGGTCTAGAGTGTCTTTTAAGTGGTCTGAGGAGACATTGGGCTCCTAAGCCTGTGGAGTCTGTGAAATCAGCTGAGGCCTTTAGTCTCCATCTCGTAGGGCTATATCAGCATTGGGATTAACTTCTCATCCCTCATGAGATCACCTGTTGCCCGGACAATATTTACCAAGATATATATATATATACTGTTTGGGTTTTTGGTTTGGGGGGTTTTTCTTTTTTTTTTTTTTTTCAACTTCAACTTTTCTTCTTCTTTTTTTTTTTTTTTTTGACGCTTTTTCTAGTCTATATACAACCTTTCATTTTTGTGTTCTTTAACAATTAGAATTTTATTTTTGTCAGTGTTTCTGCCCCTATTTTTTTTTTTAACTTTATCCTACTAGGGGTTTTTGTTTTTTTGTTATGGTTTGATTTTGGTCTCTCCTTTCTACCTCGTGGAGGTGGGGTACTGTGTCTGAGCCAGCTGGCACAGAGCTGTTGACCTTAAGGTAATCACCTAACCTGGAACCCCCAGAGATTGGGGGTCCTTAAGGGTGGGTCATAATACCCTACTATACACATATTCTATTGTCTTTTTCTTTTGGTGTCTTCCTTTTACTGTTAATATTTCCTATTACTTACCCCCCTCTTCTCTCTCTCTCTTTCTCTTTTTTAATATCTTTTTTCCCTTCTTGCTCCTCAGTCTTCTCATCCTTCTGGTCTTGTACCAAAAGGACTCATTAAAATTTTAGGCCAGTAACATAGTAACTTAGAATAAGAAGAAGTGAAAGGGAAATTAGGGTAAGGAAACAGATATACGAAAACACTCATGAAGAAGAATCAGCAGAAAAGTCCTGGCAACATGAAATGCCAGTCCAGAGCAACCCCTTCTAGGGATCGTGAGGTAGCTACATCAGAGGGTTCCTCCTATAAAGAAATGTTAGAAATGACAGAAGGGGAATTTAGAATACGTATGTTGAAAACAATGAAGGAAATTGCTGAGAAAGTGGAAAACAATCAATTTAAAAATGCCATGTATATCTATCTCCTTTGATTTTGATTTTTGTAATATTTTGTTTTAAATAAATGTAGAACAACTAAAAATAATATACCTTTTTGGGTGATTTTGATACAGCATTTCCCCCATTCAAGGCTGGACAAGGACTCCTATTTTTCAGGCCTCAGTAGACTTTTTCTCTCCAAACTGTACTGAGTGAATACAAGCAAGACAAGAGAAAAGCTGTTTTTCTAGTATTTCACATAAGCCGGGCTTCTTCTGGAGTAGACTTAGTGCCATTTTTGTCATGAGCTAGAAAGGACTACTCACTTGTTAATATGCTCATTCATTCACTTATTGACATTGACCTCTGCCAGGTCCCAGCTGAATGTAATTCTCAAGATCTCCCTGTTTATAAAACAGTATATAAACCCTACACCAAAAGACCCAGGTGGTGATTTCCCACTTGAGTACAAAATATAATGATGTTGTGGAAACAAAATACAATAATGTCCATTGTAAAATAAGATTCAAATCAGTTATTACCAAGACTTTGTTGAAAAGTGACATCCCGGGTGCTCTCTGGGCTAATTTGTACGACTTATTCCAAGATAATTTATATTCTGTTTCTGTCACTGACTGCATTTTGGATTAAATCCATACTCTGTATAAAGGCAGATTTAAATCTTTACCAGAGTCCAAACAAATACTTCATTTATCAACTGAATAATATTTACTTCTAGGAAATATGCTGTCACTGCTTTGCTTTGTGCCAGTGTGCTTTTGGAATATCAACCTGAAGTTGGGATGGTGTGAAAAGTACTCAGAAATCAAGCTATAACCTTTGAGGGGATGTACTATGTATTACTTGAGTATGCAAATAAGCAAGCAGTAACACAGGTAGCATTCTTTGATGTGATTTGAATGATCCAGCCAATTGTTCACTTAAAAAGTGCCACAAAATAAGAACCCAGGATATGTAATAATCAATCAAAAGAATATCTGAGAGTAAACGACTTAGAACTATGAGATATTCTTAATACTTGTAAAATCATGTTTGGGTAAATGGTGAGACAGCTTGTGTAATTCATGAGAAGTTTAATTTAAAAGTTTAAAATGGCATTTAACTCAAAATCACAACCATTTGACAAGGAATATTGAAATTAAAATAGAAGAATGAATGCAAAATCTAGTCAAGATATTTCTGAAAAATAAATGACGAGAAATAATGTTTTTTAACTGATGTCAAATGTATAAGATTATGGAGATATAATAATTCAAACATTAAATGTGTGTTAACATTTCTGAAAACTATGATATTATCTTATGAAACTGAAAATTTCAAAATGCACAAAGAGATGTAAACTTCATTGAAAAGTTTAGAAGAAAGACCCAAGCCATTTGTTCATCAACTACAGAAGAGATAAGTTGGTTGTGGACTGTGTACCAATGGAGTTTTATAGAGTCTTATAAAAAAAAAAGGTGAGTACAACATGAATGAATCTTAGAAACATAAAGCCACCAACTGCATGTTTTGACACTGTTTCTTAAAAACCTTAGAAAAATCTATTGAGGATAATATATGTAAACAACAATTCAGTTAAAAAAAGATTCAAAAAAAAATAACAAAAGTCAACACATAGAGGCAGAAAAATGAGATTTTGGAAAAGATAACAGTAAAATTTGACTGGTCAGGTTATGTTCCTGCTCAGATTGTTCTTCTTAGTCATAACTTGTATGTTACAAACAATATAAGGAGAATATCCAAATGCAAACAAATAAGGCTAAATGCAAAAAATAATCAGGATATATGCAAATTAGAAATGTTAAAGTTTCACTCCAGGAATTGAAAATAATGATGGACAAAATTATGGGACACAGGCTCCCACAGATTTGCTGGGAGCCTGTGCTTTAGTATTATTTAAGAAGGAGGTGGATTCTTCTGTCATGAAAACTCCATTGTTCAATTAAACTACCTTTTTTCTCTGATAATTGACCCAAACCATGTATCTGACCCACCCCCAAATACTTTCATATCAACCTCAACCTCTACCTTGCCATCTGCACTTTGGGACAATATTTTTGTTATTGTCTCTGGTTTGGTCGTTCCAAATTTCCTTCAGGTTCCTCTTATCCAAACTCAAATCCACTGTTCTGAGCCAAAACAATTCTTATTTTCTCAAGAAAATAGAGATAATGAACTAAGCACATTCTTAAACTCTCCTTTACAAATGAGTGCAATAATAATCTAAAGCACATTCCTTTCTATCTCAGGCAAATAAGTATCACATCTCCTCACCAAGACCAATGCTATTGTCAAAAACACTTGGCTTCTCCTATAAACATTATCATTTATATGAATATAATTATGTATTTAATATTTTTATTATCACACTGCTTTTTCTTTTTCTTTTATGCCTTCACTGACTTGTGAAAAAAATTGTGTACGTCTAACTTCTACATAGTAGTTTTAAATGGTAACTCGATTTCTATTTATAACTGCTAAAACTTTATCTGTATAATTACAGAAGATTCCTCATCAATCTACTTGCCTTCTTAAAACACAGGCTTCACATTGCCACAAGAGTAATTTCCCTGTGTAATGTGAAGCTTATTATGTGACTATTCTTTGCTTTCAGGATAAATTTCAAAGTCAAGCTTTGTATATAAGAAATTCATGATCTATGCTTTGCCCACCTCTCAAGTGACTCTTTCCAAAAATTTATTTCCCATAATCATTCCTAATTTGTAGCTTTTCCTTCCCAAGGGTACACTTAGGAGAGGTAAATCTCCTGAAAAATGACTGTCAATTCCACAAGGTCAAGTGCGCTGATAATATTGGTTCTTTAATCACATTTCCATTGTTCTCATGCATGTACAATAATTATGTATTTCATGAATACCTGTGAAATTGAACATTTAGTCTAAGGGTCTTATGTTTGCTATTTACAAAAAAAGATGAAATCTTCAAAATGTATTAATTATTGAAGTATATATTTTATTCTCATCCTAATGCCTTTGCTTTGGTTGTTTCATGAATGTCTTTATATTTTTGTTACTTTGGGGACATATTATGTTATGTTGTCTAATTGTTTGGCCACCTGCTGCAACAGTGGCTCATATTATAAAGATATTTGGTCATTAGTCCATATAGTTATTTCACGCATGAGAATTATCATTTTTAATTTGGCACCAGTGAACTAACGCCCAGCATGTGTTCAAAACTGCCACCTCCAAAGAGCAATAAAGAGAGTTGACTAAGTTGATTAAGACAATAAAACTATCAGAACTGCTTCAGGGCTAACAAAAATGCTTACATCAACTCATTCTACTTATAATTGCTAGTTTTTTTTTCTATTTTTTCTTAATGATAATAATACAAGCTACTAATGCAGGTTATAAATAAAAGTGTACATAAAATGATAATGTAGTTCATAAATTTAAGAAATCACCCATTGAAATTTTAATTATCAAGATATTTCAATGTAGAATGTGCCAGGATGAGACACCAAGCTAAATATATGCAAGTAACAGGCACGTGGTCTTCATATAACACTACCAAGAATGTTAGAAATGAAAATGTAATTGGAGGAAAAACTGTGTGTTACAAAGAAACATTTTTGCCTCTTTCCTTCAGCTATGAGCATCTAAAGCTACCCTGTCTTTTGACAGCACTCTGCAGTACAGAACGGGATTGTAAATTTGAGGTAATCTAGAGAATGAAAACTACATAAACATTTAAACTATTCATTGCAAGGGGAAACTGGAATTTCTTGTCAAAATTACACATAAAAGTTAACACAGTTTTTCTTTTTGGCTAAGTTTTGCTAGTTATATTTGAAAATTTCACTTCTCAATTTATTATTTTTATTTTTGAAAAAGGAATATGTTAATATACCACATGGTTTAGAAGCTTAAATTATTGGCTACAAAAATTGAATGAAAGATTTTCTTTTTATTTAACCCAGATACATTAGGAACTCATCAATCTTCTTTTTTTGTCCCATGTAAATTGAAATCATTTCGTAATCAATATGATGGAATTTATGCTTAAATTAAAAGAAGGACCTAATATAGGTTTTATGAAAATGTTCAGTTAAAAAAACAAAGCATGACACTATTAAATAAATACACTAAATAATTAAGTGACAGTTTGCAAATGCAGGAGCCTTAGAAAAATTTGCTTACCTTTATTTGTTCTTCTTTCTAGAATATGGTTCTCAGTAGTGAATATAAATAAAAATAATCCGGGAAGTACTTTATGTTTTTTCTTACACTATTTATCTATTTATTTTTACTTCAAATGAATATGAGGCATATACAATTAGGTTCCACTGTTTGCATTTGTAAAGTCTGAATTATAGTTGTGACCTTCACTTAGGAGGTGTGGCACTTGCCTTTACATTGTACTGGTTCGGTGGGACCTTATTGGCCCCACCTCCCCTTGAATTTAATTGAGTTACTCTCCCACATGTGCACATTGTTGTTGATTTATAATATTCAACTTAGTCTTGAGTACATGGAATGTTTGATTTTCTATTCTTGTGATATTTAGGAGAATGTTCTCCAAATCCATCCAAGTTGTAACAAAAGATGACATGTCTCCATCTTTTTATGGCTGACTAGTGTTCCGTGGTATACATATACCACAGTTTATTAATCCATTCATATATGTTAAAGGACTCTTGGGTTGCTTCCATATCTTTGTGATTGAAATTGCATATCTGTAAACAAATATCCTTATGCTAAAATGACTTTTTTTTTTCTTTTGGGTAGATAACTAATGATGGGATTATAGGATCAAGTGGAAGGTCTACTTTTAGTTCTGTGAGGACCCTTCATGTATTTTTCCATAAAGGCTGCACTAGATTGCAGTTCCACAAACAACCCAGGAGTGTTCCCTGTTCTCTGCACCCAGGCCAGCAGCTGTTGTTTTTGAACCTTGTAATAATGTAGGGCATTCTCTCTGGGGTTAGGTAATATGTTGAAGTGATTTTGATTTGCCATCCTCTAATAATTAGAAACACTGCATATCTTTTCCTGGGTTTGCCAACCATCCATCTGTCCTTGTGAATAAAGATTCTGTTTGTGTCTCTTATCTAGATTTTAACAGAGTTGTTTGCCCTTTTTCGTTGATTTGCTAGAGTCCTTTGTAAATTCTGGTTATTAGCTCTTTGCTGGATTTGTAGCATGCAAATATCTTTCCCACTCTAAAGGTAATTTCTCCGCTTATTGATTGTGTCTTTGGCTGTGCAGAGACTTTTAAAATTGATCAGGTCTCATTTATTTTTGTTGTTGTTGCAATAGCCTTTGGAATCTTCATAAATTTTTTCCCAAGGGTGATATCATTATGAGTTTTTCCCATACTTCCTTCTGGAGTTTTTATAGTTTCATATCTTTGTTTTAAGTCTTTTATCCATCATGATTTAATTTTTCTAAGTGGCAAGAGATACTTACATGGGGCTAACCAGTTCTCCTAGAACCATTTATTAAATAGAGATTTCTTTCCCCAGCATGTGCTTTTATTTGCTTTGTTGAAAATCAGATGGTGACATGAGGCTGGTTTTATTTCTAGATTCTCTATTCTGTTTCACAGATTATGTCTCTATTTTTATGCCAATGCCATGATATTTTGATTTTAAACTCATGATTACGTGGTGCACTTAGAGGCTTAGACCAATCAAATCAGAATTTGTGAGAGTGTGGCCCAGGCATCCTCAGGTTTAAGCATTTCTCAGATGATTCTAATCAGGAGACATTTTTCATTGATAATTTTCCACATCAGCTCTTTTCCTTTTTAAGATCATACATACCTGCATAAAACAATTATAAACAAGCTTATTTTATATTAAAATAGAAATAATGTGTAATAAATCATTTAAATATCACTTTTTAATACTTTTATATTTTCCAATTAGCAATACTTCTGGTGTTGATTTTTTTAAACATGAATGACAGATGCATCATATATATTTCATTATTCATCTCCAATTCATTGAATTTGTCTTTTTTTATTTTTTGTCTTCAACAGCAAAGCAAATACTTCATGGTGATTACGTAAGTGTTATGACCAACTGTTGGTGAAAACCGATATAATGAGCTTCAAATTTAATTTTTCACATGTTCCTTAGGTGGTGAGAAGTCTTTGAAGTATCTGAGGTTCTAAGTGACATGCTTGTCAACTCATAGACATTTCTGCTTACCAAGGGGAAAGATATTTCTGTGCACATACGTGAGTTTAAGGGAAATTTTTTTTTATTTTAGTTATTTAAAATGTTGGTTTATACTGAGTTACTGAGAGTGAGTACAGCTGACCATAGGTGAATTCAAAGGCCCCAGTTACAAGAGGCGCTGTTTCTACTGGCTTTACAACTAACAAGATAAAATAGAGTAATGTAAAACTGTGATTTAGAGAACAGAATAGTGCGTAATATTTCTAGTTCATAATATGCACCATGGTTTGGAAGCAAGTGCACAATATTTTAAATTCTCCTGGTGCTAAGTCTTTTTATATTTTATAATTTTATTTTTATTTTTATTTTTTAAATTGAGCAATAATAATAATACAAAGAAAGTAACATTTTTGTTATTTTTACTTTAGCATAAGGCTAAATTTCTGTACTTGAAAATTGCTTTAAATAGGAATTTAGATTTATTGTGAAAGTTCCTTTCACACAAATTAAAATAGTTATATATGCCTAAAAATGTTCCATAATTGGGGTGAAAGGATATTTTTTTCTTAAATGAGAGCTGTGTACATTAATGCAATCATGGGGTATAGTGTGTGTTTTCATATACAATTTGAAATATTTTCATCAAACTGGTTAACATAGCCTTCATGTCATTTTTCTTAGTTATTGTGTTAAGATGTTTATATTCTACTATTATGAAATTAATTTATAGCTTTCATATAGGTATAACCTAATTATAGCCCAAGAATATGGGGAGGGGAAGGGGAAGTCGGGTGGATGGGTGGCGGGAGGGTGATTCAAGGGATCATCTCTATGACTTATCTTACAAGGGTACAAGTGAATCTTTCTAAAAGTAAAAAGGATTTTTTAAATCAAGCAATTGGCATCAACAAGAAAACATAACTGAAGTATAAAATATGTGATCCTAAAAAAGAATAAGAAAATGAACTCATCTCTCTGAGGATATAGAATGTGTGCTATGGTGCAACAAATTATAGTCCCTAATGAATTGCGTAAAAAAGTTGCCATTGCCCTCAAAATTTTTATGGTTTACTTGGCACAGAAAGATAAATAAATAGATGTAGCAAATCATATAGGGCATGATTTGCTAAGGAATACTAGAGAATTTGAATATATTTATTGCCATTCTGAGTATACCTATTTGTAAGTTTCAAAGATATGCATAGCCATTTTTAGCAATTGGTTTCAATTAGTGCACATATTTGCAATTATTTATCTAATAAAAACTGACAAAGAGGCCATGTTGCCATCATACTAATACTTTCTAAAATATTATGATAGTTGATAATATTTACATTCTCAAACTTGGCCTCTGTAATATAGTTTGTTGCACAGTACAAAAATTATTGAAGATTTTAGAAATTGAGTAAAATAAGTGTATCTGCAACTGTTGATTTTGTGGTAGAAACATATGTTTTATTCAAGTAAAACATCTCACATTTTATTCATAACCAAAAAGATGTGGACAGATTTGTTTTTAGTGTTTTAACTTACCAACCTGATTTGTTACCTACTCCAATTTAAAAATAAAAATTAAAAAAAATATATCAGTGCATTTTTGAATAAGTAAATACCAAATGTATTAATTTGGCTCCAAAACTCTCTTTTATCATAAGTTAGTATGATCCATGTAATTATTGTAATGAAGCTGTAGCATCGTTTTTTTATTAACCATATGGTTAAAGCCTATTTGTTTGATGATGGGTTATATAACACAATAAGTTGTTCCTGTAATGGGTTTCAAATTTCACAAGAAATGGGTCATTCTCCAGTTTTGGTGGTGTACATGAAAAAAGTATTCAGATAGGTGAATCTAATGAGCAAAACATCTTATTTGGACTGCTCCTTCTTTATCTTCCTTTCTTGCTATAAAATTAAATCTCTGAAAGAAAAAATTGTTAATTGTAGTTATGGATGTATTGCAAAAATATTCCAGGAAGCTAGTGAGAGAAAAACAATTAAACTGAAGAATTGCACACTTGGAGAGCAAGAAATATTAAAATTTGTATTCTAAATTGTCTCATCACACATTTGAACATTTATTTGACCTTTGAAAATCGCTTGCTGCAAAAATGTTGACATAAATATTCCCAAAGTCTATAAATATCCACCTCTTTATTTTATTAATCTCGAGATGGGTACAGTTGAATCTTTCTTAGCCACCAGCATACCTCAATCTTTTGAATCCCCTGAATATTTTTTCAAGCTCTATAAAGTTATAAGCAAGACAAGGGTTATTTCAAAGGTTATTTTTATAATAAATTATTTCCATTTTAAGACTTTTTTTAGAGGGATTGGCACAGATTTAAATCACTAATAAATATATAATTGAAGTAAAAAACATTTTTATTTCACAATATTACAGGAGTACACAATTTGGCTACCTAATTTACTTTCATTTATTTTAAGTCAAAGTTATAGGTGCAACATAAATATTTTTATAAAGCTATTAGTTTTGACATATTCTGATTATTTTGGAAACAACATTAGTGTTTTAAAAAAGTAGATGTGAATGTATTTACTAAAGCAACAATATTTATTGAGAAGGCATTATATGCAGGACCTAGTCTTAAGTACTGATGATAGAAATTCACAATGCAATAATTGTCTTAAGTACCTAGTCTTAAGACTGATGATAGAAATTCACAGTGCAGTAATTGTCTTAAGTACCTAGTCTTAAGTATTGATGATAGAAATTCACAATGCAGTAATTGTTTCAAGAAACACATTATTACTCCAGAAGAATATTTCATCAAAAATGAATCCTGGGACATCTACTGCAGAATTTTCTGATGGGATATTTTAAATATGATGCTTTCTGAGTCTCCCCTGAGATCCAGTGAATCTAATTATCTGTTCATCCTTCCTAAGCATATGCATTTTCTTTACATGTTGCATGGCATGAGAAGAACAAAGGTTTTGTGGTGGTTCTAAGTTTGTGTGTTTCTGGAAAATGAAATCTGATTAGCTTAATTCTAAAATAAAAGAATATTTAGATGCTTGATCAAAAGAAGAAATAGAACCAAGGGTTAGTTGCTGGCTGTATTTAAAATTCCATTTGCACATTTCTGTCTCCTTGCATACATTGCATATCAAATGTCACATGCACCCCACAAACATGCACAACTATTGTGTATGCATAATAATCAAAAATCAACTTAAAAATAATAAACATTTCTGTCTCAGGCTCCCCACAGAATACCAACAACTCTAGCATCTGATCATACTTTCTCCTTTGGGAATTGTTTTCTGTGTAGAACTCTGGCCTTCACTCAGGTCTCTTTGGCTAATATTAATGAGTGTACATTATACAGATGAATGGCTTTCCTGCTTGTACTTAAGTCCAGATTGATCCTTTAGAGTTCATTACAAACAGTGAGGTAGAATGATGGTGAAATGTTTCACTAATTTTTTAAATAACTCTGATAAGCAATTTCATTAGTTAATGCCTACTAAATATTTCCTTTAAAATAATATCTTTACCCAGCAAACACAAACAGTATAACCTGGCACACCTCAGTGATTACCTCCAAGTTAAAAATAAATAAATAAAATAATATTAATACAAATAAGTTACTCTTCTATCGTCCCAGGTGAAGATGAAAGTTTTATCGGTTCTAGTGCTCTTGATTGAGAAAAAATAACATTTGAAAGGAAAAGAATGCAAGTATTCTCAGTAATGTGTCCTTAGCATACAGCTAGATAATATTAATGTGCTTTAAAAAAATATTTATAGGGTCTTTGTGGATGATCAAGTTAAAATGGGCTTATTAGGGTGGCTTTAATCTAATATGACTGGTGACCTTATAAAAAGTGGATATTTGCCCTCAGAGACAGACACACACACAGGGGTGTATGGAAATGAGAGTGATACATGTCCAAGTCAGGAATAATGACGATTGGTGGCAGCCAAAAACGTGCCTTTGGGATATTCACCAGACAATTGACATTTTCTAAGCAAGTAACAAGCTTGAAAAAAGAGGATTTTTAAAGATTATTTATTTAAAAATAAATTTTGTTGTGCATATTTGAGGGTTACAATATGTTATGGTAATATACATACAGACAACAAAATAAATACTATAGTATGGCAGATTACTATCTGTCATCTCACTTAATTTTTTTGAGAAAAGAGCAGCTAAAATCTCCTTAACAAAAATCTCGAATACAATGTAGTTTTAATTTTAATCCCCATATTGCACATTATACCTTTAAATTTTTTCATCTTACATATCTGTGACTTTGTATTCTTTGACCTAGATAACCCCATTTTCTCTCTTCCCACCACCTGCACATGGTATGCAGGATTTCATTTCCTGTCTCTGTGTATTTGTCCTTTCATTAAAATGTTTTATACCTTCCACATATAATCAGATTGTATAATATTTTTCTCTGTGTACCTAGTTTATTTCACATAGCATAATGCACTCCTGCTCTATTCATATTGTGGCAAATGACAAGTCCTCCTTTTTAAGGAAATATACATGTATATTTCCAGCATACATGTATGCTATGGTTTTTTTGTCCATTCATAAGCAGACAAGCTAGCATGTTTTCACATCCTGGCTCTTGTGAGCGATCCTCCTAGGAAATCAGGAGTACAGGTATCTTTATAAGGTGGTGATTACATCTTCTTGATTATATACCCAGAAGAGGGAATGCTGAGTCATATGCTATTTATATTTTTAATTTCCTTTTTAAATCTTCATGTTTTATTCATAATGGTACTAATCTATGTTACTGCCAACAGTGTTCTAGGGTTCTCTTTCTCCAGACCCTCACCAACACTTATCATTTGTTCCCTTTTTTGAGAATGGCCATGCTTATGGGTATAAAATGATGATATCTCACAGTAGATTTCACTTATATTTTCCTAATGATTGATGTTGAAAATAATTTGGCGGTAGCTATGATTGTATTTCTCAATTCTTTATTCTGTTCTGTTGCTCTCTGTCTCTAGTTTTAAACAATACCACACTTTTTTGGTCTCTAAAGCCTTGTTATCAGATAATGTGATGTCTCCAGATTTGTTCTTTTTTTGCACAGGATTGCTTCTGCTCCTTGGGCTCTTTTTAGATGTCGTATGAAATTTAGGATCAACTATCAACATCTGTGAAAAATGGCATTGTCATTTTGATGGGAATTGCCTGGAATCTATAGATTACTAATTAAGATTTTTTCCAATCCATGAGCATGAGATGGTTTTTTTTTTCCATTTGTTTGGGTCATCTATGATTTATTACAGTAACATTTTGTAGTTCTCCTAGTAGATATATTTAAATTTCTTAGTCAAGTATTGAAACATTGGCTTGTGAGAAAACAAATAAAGAATAGAATAAATAGTGTGTGGGTGTGTACATGAGATAAAAAGCTTCATGACAATAGCAAACAACCTATTACCTGCTACATGTTGTATTAGGAATTAAGGTCCAATAAATGATGTTAAAATTATGACATTTTTAAGCATATTCCTTAACACATTGGGGGTTCAGAATTAAGAAAAAATGCATAAAAATCGATTCTTATTGAAAATTTAATTAGTTATAAATATATTAGGTCAATAATTGCAGTTATTCATTTTAACTTCTTAGAGACTTTATTCATAGACCATGAAAGGTAAGATGGAAATAACTCATAAAAACCAAAATATGTTTTCCTTGTAAAATGACTTAAGGAATATCTAATACTATATTTGGGAAAATGGAAAAAAAAGTGTGCCTCATTCTAGACATCTTACTGTATTTTCATGCTTATTCTACAAGTAGGAAAGGAGAGCTGCAATATTGTAAAACCAAATGTACTCAGGCATAATTCTGGTATGTGGAGTGGTGATTGCTATGGAAATTAAAAAGACTATATAAAAATTGTAATGAATGTAGTGGTTAGAAAATGTATGTTCTCTTCACATGATTTAGCTTTTGGAAATAATTTGTTACAAACACTGCCTTTTATAGATGAATGAAATGAAGTTTAATTTATACAACAATTTTGTGACAGAAAACATATAAACACCTCTGTAAATTCACAAAAAATCAGTGCTAAATTTTGTCATATGAGAGTTTTATTATTTCTAAAGAGAAAAAATTAATAGCATAAGTGATATAAAAGGCATTGTTGAAAATATATAATATTGTAGCCTGCGACATTGCTGTATTCCTTGATCACTTCTAGGAGTTTTATAGTTGATTCCCTGGGGTTTTCCAGATATATAATCATGTCATCTGAGAACAGCGACAGTTTGATCTCCTTTAGTCCTATTTGGATCCCCTTGTTTGCCTTCTCTTGCCTGATCACGGTGGCTAAGACTTCCATTACAATGCTAAAAAGCAGTGAAGACAGTGGGCATCCTTGTCTGGTTCCTGATCTGAGTGGAAATGATTTCAATTTTACTCCATTCAATGTGATATTGGCTGTGGGTTTGTTGTAGATGGCCTCTATTATTTTAAGAAATGTTCCTTCTATACCTATTTTTTTAAGTGTACTGATCAAGAAAGGATGCTCAATATTGTCAAAAGCTTTTTCTGCATCTATTGAGAGAATCATATGGTCTTTGTTTTTTAATTTGTTTATGTGATGTATTATATTTATAGATTTACGTATGTTGAACCATCCTTGGGCCCCTGGGATGAAACTCACCTGGGCATGATATATAATTTGTTTGATGTGTTGTTGGATTCTGTTTGCTAGGATCTTAATGAATATTTTTGCATCAATATTTGTTAGAGATAGAAAAAAATATCCAATGTACTACTGTGAAACCAATTTACAATCACTCACACATGCATGTGAAAAACGAAACACAACTATAGCCTAGGATGAAGGAGAAAAGGGGAGAGGGGGGAAGGGGGGGGTGGGTCAATAGAGGGAGGGTCGGTAGGGGGACCACACCTATGGAGTATATTGCAAGTATAAGTTGGATCTATCAGGTGTAGAGCATAAATTTCTTAATTCTATAATAGGGTAAAAGTGGTGAAGGCTATGTATGTTGTTTAGTAGAATGTAAACCCTCCAATTTGTACAAATAATCTACACATTAAATCCCATAATGACATAAATGTATTTATGATCTACGTTCAAATGACTGAATAAAAAAAAAGGAAATATATAATAAATTTCTAAAATCAACTAAAAATTTCACAAAAATAAAAAATAGGAAAATAATGTGAAAATTTAAAAAAACCCAAATGCTGAATAAATAAAACATTTTAATCTCTCTTGATAGAGAAAATGTATTAAAACAGTTATGAAATACTATCAAGTCAGCATATATTATAATTAAATTATCTCTGTTGACTTTGAGCAAATAATAAATACATACATTATATATTTTCTTTTTTTGAAGAGCATCAAAATATGCCACCTTAAAACACACTACTTCAGCATGTGGTTTGTTTTGAGCTGAAGGTAACTGGGAATCAACTGACAAAGAAAGAAACCTTCATGGAGCTTCCCTTATCTTACTAAAAGCAGAAACTACTGAGAAATAAGAACTTCCCTAAATCCCCTCTCTGGGGGAGTTTTATGACCAGGAAGAAAACAGAAAGTCAATCCTTATTAAAGTAATCCTTATCTTCTGTTAGTTTTCCCATATCTTGACCTTCCCACAATTTACCATTCTAGAAGTCCAACTCCTTTTTCCTTTATCTGGTCAATTCTCCACGATTGTTATCATTTTTAAAATGTAGGTACATATGCATAAGTTTCTGAATTGAACCACTTCTGTGAATTTTCATTTCTTTCTTTGAAGCTATCAAGTACTTAAATATATTAATACAGTCTAT
This sequence comes from Galago senegalensis, assembly GCA_963575145.1. Lineage (NCBI taxonomy): Eukaryota > Metazoa > Chordata > Mammalia > Primates > Galagidae > Galago > Galago senegalensis. The sequence continues at coordinate 16,389 of CAUYTI010022504.1, forward strand.
GAGTTTTTTGTTGTTGTTGATCTTTTATTAGTTTAACGTACATGCCCCAGCTGCTGAACCTCAGAGTGTCATGGAAAAGTTTCTATCCCTTACAATTTTATTGAGTCTGTCATGGTCCTAGGAACTTTATCCCATTGTTTCTTATCTTTAGAACAAACTAAGGAAGGAGTGGAGTGTTATTATTTTCGTTACACAGAGGAATGGTGGAAAACACCGAACATTTAAGAATTCTGCCATGGAAACCACAGGTGAAAATTCTAACCAGGATTCAAATGTTATATCAAACTAATTATTTAAAGAATAATATTCTTTAAAGCATATGTACAGCTGACCATTGGTCAGTACAGATTTGAATAGTACAAGTACACTTATACACAGATTATTTCCATATGGACATCTTTTTAGAGGTTTACAACAATTTGAAAGAACTCACCCATGAATCACGTAACTTAGAAATATTGAAAATATTATGAAAAATATAGGTATGTCATGAATGAATGAAATGTTTGTAGATACTAGTCTCTTCATCGTTTGCTACCACAAATTCATACAAATCTGTTATTAAAAGTTAAAATTATCAAACATTGTACAAATACAGACTCCCCATGGCACTATCAAATGTAAATATATGTAAAGATGCAATACTATATAATAACTTTGTAAAATTAACTAGTTTCTAACCTTTTGGTTTTACAGTAAGAAGGTTTGAACAACATGAGCACTGTTTTCTAGAATTGTTCCACTGATGTTTCATGTGAAGTCACAGAGTACCTTGACAGTAAAGGACTGTCTTTTTAACATGTTTTTGCTCTTGGGCAATTAGCCTGGCTACTCAGAATTCTGTGAGTTTAACACTAAAGTTGTCAAGGTGTCCAATTGCTTCAAAATACAATGTTTCTGATTGAACCTGTATAACGAGTCATCATAAGAACCTTTAAGGTTTATCACATAGGGTACCATATGGAAAGGTTTATCAAAACTATGGAAGGTAATCTCTACATAAAAGACATCATGAAAGTCTGGAAGGATTACACAATGAAAGATGTCATTTTTGTTATAGAAAAAGTCATGAAATCAGATGGTGCCTGTGGCTCAAGGAGTAGGGCATTGGCCCCATATATTGGAGGTGGCAGGTTCAAACCCAACCCACACCAAAAACTACAACAACAACAAAAATAAATAAATAAAAAGAAAAGAAGAGAAAAAAATCCATGAAATCTATCAAGCTCCAACCAATACATTTCTGTTGGAAAAAAGTATCCAGATAATATTCATGGCTTCACATAACTTATGACAGAACCAGTCAAGGTAATCATGAAAAATATTATTAATATGGAAATAAAAGTAGGCAGTGAAGTGTTTCAAGATATGGTTCTTGAAAAAAATTAAGCTCTAATAGACACCACACCAGAGGAAACAGAGGAATGCTGGAGATGGATGCTGCTGGACCAGTGCCAGGTGATGAAAAATAAATCATAGAAAACAGCACAAGGAAACAAATTAATATCGGATCATCTGGCAAAGCTTTTTGATAATTATTTGGAGTCTAGTGCACCCCAACCTGGGACAGTGGTCAGCAAAGAATATGGCACTGGGATAATCATAAAACTTACACCAAATTTAGTGCATAAAACCAGAGGTCTAAAAGGGCATACACTGTTTCATGTGCCTGGTGGCAGCATGAGAATAATGTGTCTCCTGCCTTGTTCACCAGAGTCTGTTTATTGGGTGGATAACAGAGTTTATGTGCAAGAACCCACCCACAGCAGTCAGTAGTGAGCAGTCAGGGTCAACAATCAGAGAGGGGAGATTATCAGCCCCAGGAAGGTTGGGTAAAGGGTAAAGGGACACAGGGTAATGGGGCATCAGAAGTGTCCAGATAACAGTGCAAGCAGAAGATGGGGGAGAGCAGGTCTCAGCTCTTCAGGCAGACATCTCAGCTTCTCCAGCGTAAGCTACTAGTTGATGGCCTTCGCTGCCTGCACTGCTGATCTCCCCATGCAGGGATAGTCACATAGACATCCCCTTAACTGGGCACCTTACACTGACCTGCCAGGGTAGGGTCTGTGAGGAGTTCAGCCTGTCTGCCTCCCACAGTTATTCAAGACTGCTTTTGATTTCTTTTATGACAAGTGCTCTTTTATGGCTTGGGTGCTGGGACTAAAACAAACAGTGGAAAAAGTTTTAGTGTTGTATAAAAATATTTTAGAGAAAGGAAAAAGTGAAAAAGTGAGGCATAAATTATGACATTTTCCCACTCCTATCTCCCCTTCCACTTCCTTCACTTCTGCCAGCCCTGAGACAGATGACCTCTCTCCCTCATCCTCTCCAGACTGTTCAACAAAAGGAAGAATGGGATCAAAACCTTTACAATGATCCACTTCCAATTAATTTAATACTAAACATAATTTCTTTTTTTATAATTGTTAATTGCATTTTCTATTTTTTAGCTTACTTCATTATAAAGGCACAATATATAACACATATAACATACACAATTAACTAACACTTTATGTTATTGGTAAGCTTTCTGGTCAATAGTGGCTTATCAATGATTAGACTTTGGAAAATAACCATTTTTAGGTGAATTTTCATCCGTGCAGGTAGGGGATGGCACCCTGACTCCAATGTTTAACATTAACTGCATATGTTAGTTGAATTGAAAGGTACAACTTATTGAAAACCAAAAATTTGAGCCCATATCTTGCTAATTCACAAGAATAGAGACTTGTGATAATTGTGTTTCAATTATCTCTACATCCCTAGCACCTATCATAGCTAACGCAAAACAGTTAAAATGAGATGGCATCTAGCATAGAAAGACCAGTGTCATATTTTTATATTTTAAATTTTGAATATTTTAAGCATGCCTTATAAGTCTTAGTAATTAGATACCTGGTCATTATGAGCATTTTAACCTCATGAAATGTTGGCTTATGGAACACATACACAGCAACCATTATCCTGCTCTCTATAAATGTAGTTATATATATATGGCAACTGTATCAGTATAAATGGCATTTTTCTTTACAATGTATTTTGAAATGTTGCTATTTTTATTTGGATAATTGTGAAGCAAAACAAATCAATGTTCTATGGCACTTCTTATACAAAATCTAAACAGAAGAGTTTTTCAAACAAGTCTCTATCATGGCCTTGGTGGAAATTGCTATCCAGAGAGTGGAAGTCTAAAAAAGAGCGTGCAGATTATTAGAAATTGAATTAGCACAATACTCAAGTATTGCAGGTAAACATTTTCCATGCCAAAAGCCAGTTATATAAACAAATCTCTAATATCTGTCTTAATATTTGAAAGAATAAAATAAATAAAATCTTAGCTATCAAAGGAAATACTGAATATTGGCTTAGTCTTTGAAGCAATAACTAGGTCAAAGTATCTAAGTCATTTTCAAAGACACCGAAAATGCTTGTGTAGAATAACAACAATAAGAGTGAGCCCAATTCATGTCACTTTCTTATTCAGGAAAAGTTCCTACTCCCTCATTTGTGTACCTGGCCCTTGACGTTAATAATAGGTTTATCGTTATGATAATGTTGAGGTTTCTTAAGAACATACATGCCATGTTCAAAGCGATTAGGTTAAGGAGATTTTAGTAAAAGGAATTTATTTTCTACTGTAGGAAGGATTTAAGAAAGCCAACCTGAAATAGTTCAGTGCACCAGGGCTAACAAAATGAGAGAGATGTTACCAAACATAGGTGGGAAGGGCAGAAAGAAAGGAGCTTTGGGCAAGGCTCATATACAGCAACCTAGAAAGGATAAAGTATGAGTTACTGAGAATTATCCCGAGTAAAGATCAAAACCTTATAAACCACTGAGGGTCTGGATATTCCTTTCCCCGTCATGCAGTTACCTTGGTAAATAGTAGCAGGTCACTTGGTAAAAGCTCGAGGGAATGTTCATAGTGTACATGTGTTGCCGTGTTTGAAGGCCGTTTCTCAAAAAAAGACTTGTATTCTCTGAGGTCAAGTCGCTCTCATCTGCGAATTGATTCACACCGTAGCCACAGAGTATGGGGCTGGAAACCTTACCACCGTGCGTTGAGGAAGGTGTCTGCTCACGTGATGTGTAGACACATTTTTGCTGATTAATGTTAAGCAGCGTATTAGTAGCTGATTGTGTTTTCTTTCTAGCAATACTTCAGGCACTTGCATGAACAAACACACACTACTTCCTGTTAACGGCCTCTAGAGATAATTCCTTCTATCTTATCTTTGGGGGTTAAGTGCTGTCCCTTGCCTCTACTGTGTACTATCAAAAAATTTCATTTCTTTATGGCACCCCACAATAATGTTTGCATCACAAAAGACGGCAAACACTGAACATTTCAAGGATATTTGCAAATCTTCTTACCAAAGCATTTCATAGTACCTTCCAGAATGTATATCAGGTGACTGCTTCTGTTAGCATAAGAACGGAATGCCTAAACATGCTTTATTTAACAAAATTCTCGAATTTGCAACTCATAGACCTGCAGGCCTTTAAAGCTTCCAACCTTCATGTTCCAACTGATTAGAGTACTGACGCTACACCCCTATCCACAAGATAATATGTGAAATCTTGAATTTGAAGTTTGCGAAACCCTGTCAGTGAATTTGACCCAAGGAAGCATTCCATTCCATTCTCCTTTAATCAACGCTCTAAAATGCACTATACATGCTTTCCCAGCTTGGCCAATAGAAATTAGTGTTCTTTTGTAATTTGTTGGCCCATGGCCTGCAAGAAAGCACCACATAAATATAACTGCATGCCACAGATTAGCAGTGTTCCCTGGTAAGGAGGCTGTGTACACATTCCTCAAACATACGAGCAGTATAATCTCAGAATCCCATTTTGAAGTGTTGTCTCCTGCGGCTACTGCTAGTCACCAATTGTATCACTCATCTTAGCGGGAAGCAGTTACATTGGGTAATGGTAGTTAAGTTTAATAAAGGAAATGTTATCAAAACATAAGCAGAGTTTATAAAAAGCAAAATAAGTATAGGACTCCGTAAGTAATGTCTTCATACTGAGAAGACAATCATCCTTAATTTCTGTAATTCTATGTGTACCCACGCCTCCTTCCACTGAGATCCAGTATCGTTTCTCTCCTCCCTTGATTCTGGGCTGGCTTATGACTTGCTCTGGTCAAAAAAAGAACGGTAGAGTGTTGCTGAGTCATTTTTCAGACTAGCTTAGAAGGGTCTGACAGCTTCTTTCACTCTGTTGGACCCTCAAGTCACCATGTAAGAACTCTGGCTAAACTGCTGGAGAGAGAGAGGGAGCCATTCAGGTCTCAGCCTCTCCTGCTCCCTAAGCTTTAATCCCAGCTGCTGCATGTGCTACCTTAGCAAACACCACCTGGAACAAAGATAAATTGGCCCCCCAAACCCCTGACATAACTGAAAGATTATGAACAGGTGAATGATTGTTGTTGTGTTAAGCTAGAAATTTTTAGAGCTATTTGTTATGCATCAATAGATAACTGAGCTAGCTGGGAACAGTGAGGCACTACTTCACCCTCGGATCTGAAGGATGTGCATCACGTGGACCTTTCTAAGCTGAGCATAATTTCCAGTTGTCCTTGACATTCCATGCAAAAGTAATCTGCGAAAACTCTGCAGCTCTAAATTGTGTATTGACAGCACCTTTATATTTTTTGTAAACAGCTTACTTTGTTACTCTTTTAATTAATTTTTCTGCTGAATTATATTGTTAACTTAGTGTTGGGTATCGTTTTATTTGATTCTTGATGTTGCTTGGATATAGAGTGTTCATTAAGATAGAGAGCACTTTGTATAAGAATACAGGACATGGATGTTCACCAACAGTGGCAAAGTGTTAAGTAAGACATGACTTTAAACTGCCACAACAGATAGGAACTAAACAAACAGTACATTTATACATTCACTGATAAGTGACAGATAAAAGGCAACTACTATATTCATGAAGAACCAATTTTTTTTTTTTTTTGAGACAGAGCCTCACGCTATCCCCCTGGGTAGAGTGCCATGGCATCATGCTCACAGCAACCTCCAACTCCTGGGCTCAAGAGAGTCTCTTGCCTCAGCCTCCCAAGTAGCTGGGACTACAGGCGGCCACAACAACGCCTGGCCATTTTTTGGTTGCAGCCATCGTTGTTGTTTGGCGAGCCCAGGCTGGGGATTTGAACCCGCCACCTTAGGTGTAGAAGAACCAATTTTTAATAATTTCTACAATCTAATAATTGTGATCTTTTATCCCCAGACATTGATATTCCTCTATTATGACTATCACTATCAAAATTCTATCTAATACATGTACACAGAATTCGTGCATTTTATTGAATCACTATTGGCCATTGGTAATATGCATAAATTTAAATGAAACACAGTATTCATAATTGTTATTTCGATCCTTAGTGTCAGGATAGTTTTTTGTTGTTGTTGAGACAGAGTCTCATTATGTTGCCCTTAGTAGTGTCAATGCATCACAACTCACAGCAACCTCAAACACTTGAGCTTAAGCAATTCTCTTGTCTTTGCCTTCCAAGTTGCTGGGACTACAGGTGCCCGCTGCAATGCCTGCCTACTTTTTTGTTGTAGTTGTCGTTGTTGTTTAGCTGGCTGAGCCTGGGTTCAAACCCACCAGCCTTGGTGTATATGGCTGGCTCCCTACCCACTGATCTACTTGTTTCACCATGATAATAGTTTTAACACAATGAATGAATATCAAGTTTGGCCAAGTAAATACAATAATAGCTAAAATTTGGATAGTACTTCCTGTGCACAATGTACTTCTTTGAGAGTTTCCCTACACTAATTAATTTTATCCACAGAGCAATCCTATCAGTAAAATTATTATCCCCACCTTTCTAGCAAGAACTTTAAGGCACAAAGAGATTTTATATAAGTTCTACATAATATGCTGTAGAGCTAATAAAAGGAATAAACTACTGTTTTCCTCTTAGGTTCCAATACCTGCGTGTATGAGGTTTCCATCTCCATTTTCTTTTAAATATTATCTCAGCCTTCCTATAAAGTCAAGCTACCAAACACGCTTAGTGGTTTTTCCTGCCTTTTTCCATTTTTTGGTTTTAATTTGTTCCATTCCACCCAGGAACATGTTATCTACTTTCATGGAAACTGGAAAGACGTAGCTTAAGTCTTATAATATTTTCTCTGAAAAGGTTAGCCAACTTGCAATTGGTGTACACAGAATTGATTGCAGCTCCTATAAGTTTAAACCAGTTCATACGTCTCTGTTATCATTGAAATAATAAGTTAATCTAAAAAGAATAGTGATCGATAAATACAAATAATCTTCCAGGGTGGCACAGACCAAGAAAACTATGCTATGTTTTCACTTGGGTAGAGAAAATTGTGCTGGGAGTAATGCTCTCATCCAAACATCTATGGCCATCCCTTCCTCCAGTTTTGCAAATTACATTTCAAAATTTAGTGAATTTTCAGTTTAATTAAAACAAAATTCAGTGCAAAATATCAAAGTGACATAAAATAATTTAAAATGTTCTGTACATCTTTTAAAAGTAATTTGAATTATGTAACAATAGTTTTTATTTTTCTATTGAGAATGTGTTCACAGAGTTTTGGGGAGGGTATTGTTACTGGTAAATTTTGCTGAGTATCACATGTTATTTTATAAAAACAATTTAATGGGCATAATATATGGATGTAATTTTCCAGCTTTATAAGTGTACAGTTCAGTAGTAATAAGTGTATTCATATTATTTTTTCATTGTTATGATTTCTTTTTCCTCCCCCTTCCTAAACTCTGGTAATCATCCTATTTGTTAATTTAAGACAGAGTTAGAAAGAGAACAGTCTGATTCCAGTGCATTAAAAATGTCATGATGTATATGCATTAAATGTGTATGTGTTAATATGCAGTGATGTTTTTGCCAGGCAAGTAGGTAATTGCCACTCGGTGAGTTAGCATATCCTTTTGGATGAATGGAGACGATAAGTCTAATTGTGACGGCCTGAAATGATTTTCATTTGGAGGCAAGGTTGTCAATGAAGAGTAGCAATTGTCTTTGAAAAATTTAAAAACCCTTTTAAAATTGTGTCTCAATTTGTTACACATGTTGTGGTTTTTGAGCTCTTGATTTGCTCTTGTTCTCAAGTCACTTTGACATTCCCAGTAGGGGCTCAGAGAATGATGCCTGCAGGTCTGATTCTAATGAAGAATTTTAAGCCAATTTTGTGTTTAGGCAGGTAGGCATTCTAATCCACCAGAACATTGGTGGTTCTTCAAATTTTGAACAAACCAACTTATACCTGGTCCCCCAATTTCCTTATGACCAAAAATCCTCATTATGTATTTTATTCTTCTGATATCAACAAACTTTATTCAAACACCCGTTAGAAGGATTCCCATGCATGGCTAAGTCACTCCGGGAAAAAATAGACTACCGGTATGTTTATGAAAGTCAATATAAAAAAATTACATGAATTCCTATGTAGTAAGTTTTACCATTCACTCAAAAAAACATAAATTTCTTTTCTATAGTCATAACAACACTTTGGCGAGAAAGGAGTTTTACAGTGAAATTAGGCAAGAGAATCTATTACTGAGAAACTAGTTAAGACTTAATTAGGATAGACTTAAAATATATGAATAAAATAAAAAAATCCATACTCACTTGTAGAACAAGTAAAAATAGTGTAGAAATATAGCAGCATGGATAAAGTATTAATCATAATTATCCACTGTATTGGTTATGTACTTTAATACTAGTGAAGTTTATTCTCTGAAACTGATTTTCTTCTTTCTAAAATGTGCAAAGTAATGCTCAGGGGATTGCATATAATTATAAACATAATGTTTATCTTAAAAACAATCTAAGGTCAATATAAGTAAGCCTTTAATAAATTAAAATTGCTGTCATTACTATTTCAAGAATAAATCATAACACTAATATTTTTTATTTTATTTTTATTTTTTTAACACTAATATTTTTTAGTTTGTTATTTCCAATCTTCAGACACATTTAATTTATAAAAATTTAGCTATTTTTTATTTTATAGATACTTATCACATAACTACCTGACTGGCGCCCCAGCCGGTTGAGCTATAGGCGCCGAGCCGAGACCATCAACTTTTAAGCAAATCTCTTGACACTGGAAATATAATTGACTCAAGACATTGTCTAACTATTTCACATTGTGTATACATTTATTTATTTATTTATTTATTTATTTATTTTTTAGAGACAGAGTCTCACTTTGTCACCCTTGGTAGAGTGCTGTGGTGTCACAGCTCACAGCAACCTCCAGCTTTTGGGCTTAGGTGATTCTCTTGCATCAGCCTCCCGTGTAGCTAGGACCACAGGCGCCCACCACAACACCAGGCTATTTTCTTTTGTTGCAGTTCACCTGGGGCTGGGTTTAATCCATGCTATTGTAGAGATCAAATTCTTATTAGTTTAACCTCTAAATAAAAGTTAAAGTAGGCTTGGCACCTATAGCTCAACCGGCTAAGGCGCCAGCCACGTACACCTAAGGTGGCGGGTTCGAATCCCCAGCCCGGACCCGCCAAACAACAATGATGGCTGCAACCAAAAAATAGCCTGGTGTTGTGGCAGGCGCCTGTGGTCCCAGCTACTTGGGAGGCAGAGGCAAGAGACTCGCTTGAGCCCAGGATTTGGAGGTTGCTGTGAGCTATAATGCCATGGCACTCTACCCAGGGTGACAGCTTGAGGCTCTGTCTCAAAAAAAAAAAAAGTTAAAGTAACATATTGAAGACTTTCTTCAATAAGAGGAAGCTTAAAGTATATCTGCATTTAGTGTTTTGAAGAAAAATCTTCTTGTGTCTTGAAATAAATAATTGAATCAAAATAATGATAAAACCCTGTTGAGTATCTTCTTGAATCAAATGGGAAATCCAGAAAATTGAGGCAATGTGCCAATCTTGTGAAGAAAAAAAGAAAAAAAAAACATAGGAGGTCTCATTTAGATAAGACACCATATGCCCTATTTAGATTTAATTAAAATGCCTTATGTCAAGTGAATCCATCATTCTACCTCTAGAACTGATGCACAATTAATAGAAACATGTATGCTCTAATAAGTCTGTGTTTTTTAAAATTTTTAAATTCTGAAACCAGTTCTCCACCTAAGCAAGAACACCCAATGCATTTATTAAGAGATTTTTGAAATTCATCCCATCGTGATTCTTTTGATTTTTAAATCACAGACCCCAGTTACACCAGGTTCTTATTATATAAGCTATCTTTTCTTTTGCATGAAAAGCTTATTGGAGAGCTTGAATGGCTTGTGATTAAAGCTGTGCTATCAAACCAAATACTAGTAGAAGCTGCTTTGCAAATCACATATTCTCTGTCTCTTTGAACAAAATTACGGATCTTACTCCTGGCTCGGACTATTGGCTAATTATACAGAGTAACTCAATTTTATGTGATGAATGCTTCCAATGTTCTTCACACTATAACACTATGTCTTTTCTATCCTTTTCTTGTCCTTTTCCAGATTGGAATGACTTTACTTTCTTGAACCAACATTGAGACTCAAAAAATTTATTAGGATACCCATCCCAGGGCTTACTTTTTAAATACCCTGATAATCTCTGAGTTAAGAAAATACATGCCAACATTAGTTTGCAATCCCACCGTTAGTGTAGAAGTGTTTCCTTCTCTCCACATCCATACTTTTTAAATGAGAAGGATGGAGAATCCACAAATATCTAAAAGTAGACCTTCCATATGACCCTGCAATCCCATTTCTAGGTATCTACCTAGAAGAACAAAAATAATTTTACCACAATTTGCATTAGAATGTTTATTGTGGCTCTATTCATAATTGCCAAGTCATGGAAGCAACCTATGTGCCCACCAAGCCATGAATGGATAAACAAATGGTGGTATATGTATACCATAGAATATTATTCAACCATTAAAAAAGATGGAGACTTTACATCTTTTATAAATAACTGGATGGAGTTGAAATAATATTCTTCTTAGTAATGTACTCCATACTAATATGAAATCAATATATAATCAGTTATATGTCCATAAGAACAATAAACAGTATTGTAGTCCAGTTCAGGGGTAGAGGGAAGTGGGACGGGGAAGAGGGGAGGATGTACAGCAGAAGGAGGGAGGGTATGAGGTAGGACCTCACCTAATGTGCACATTGTGAGGGTGTATAACACGGCCCCTGGGTGAGGGGCTCTTCTACAACTGGAACTCTACCCTGGAAGCGAGAACCACATAACCTAAATATTGTACCCTCAATTTGAAGAAAGTATATAAAAAAAGAAAATACAAGCAAGCAATCTATAATGAAGTCTCATCACTAGAAAGCATATGATTTGATTTATACTATAATAATGGTATTTTATCCCACACTTTCATATGAAGGGGAGGTTTAAATCTGTTTCATATTCTCTATGTGCTATTCTGGTTCATTTTAATTTCAGCCACTGAGTTGATAGGGCTCAAAGGGAAACAAAATAGATTTATCCATCACTGCACACAATTAATTGTATATTGGCCTGTTTAGGAACAGAGTTAGATAAAATGACTTAATCACAATCTTTCAAGGGGAAATTATAAATAATTAACCACTATGACTATGATCCCTATAAAAGAAAGTGAAATTCAGCACATCCACGAAAATGACAATCAGATAAGAAAATTACAAATGAGGGATAATTTATTTTTTGTAACTGATTTTGCTCCATATAGCAACATATCTACTTATTAAACCTACTGCTTTTAATATAGAACTTTATATCAGACTAGAGAAGTTAAGGTTACCTATATAGCTTCATAAATAACCAAATATATTTCAAATTCTTATCTTATTTACCATTTTTACACTTATTATTATTTCATATTTGAGAAAACTTAAAAATGAATGTGAAGCCCCATGTTATATCAAATCCTTGAAACCGAAGCAGTTATTATGTCTTAACTTTCTACAGAATATGGGCATAGCCAAAACTACTTGTGCTAGGATTTTTAAAGTACAGCTATTGATTTGGTATAGGTCCATTTGCTCCAGACATGCTTAAAACATTGACAATGTGGTAAATAGTGAAACATTTTGGGAAATATTACAACATGCCGCCACTCGGGGGAAGTCACGTGAATTCTAGAAGGTAGAGTGTGGTGCTGGCCTTCTTCTCGGAGCCCTTGGTTGTTTTCCTTGCAAGAAAATTGATACATATGATTGGTATTCTTGGGGTATTGCTTCTTCTATAAAGAGAATATATTCATTAACATTATATCTTCCTGGATATTAAGAGCCTTACCATCCTTCACCAATCTCCTGATAGTTAAAGAGATTTTGTTTCTGGCCTAGCTCTAGAATTAGTTTCAAAACAAGAACCATCCAGAATTAATCCGTTTGATAAGGTTTTGCAATTAATTTCAGGATATCAACCTATAAAATACTCTTTCATCCTTTTCAATTATCTTAGAAGCACTGTTCAGGCAGCACCAAATGGCTTGAAGTAGTCACTGAAATAATTCAAGAAAACAAGAGTAAATTTTAGCAAAAAGGAAATGTTTATTCTAATGACTTGGATAGCAAGTTAGACCTTGTCCTCATGGTTTCAGGCCTTGATCAAAGTGCCATGTCTGGATTTTATACACAACTTTGAGGAGTGTCAGCTGCTTCTTGGAAGTTTTCTAGGGTCTTGATTAACTTTCTCTCCTTAATACATTCTCATAAAAACTCATATATATTTAGCCATTGTCCATGTCAGGAATTCCCTGGAACATTAATCAGTTCCCCAACATAACTAGTTCCCCAAAAGAACTTACCTGTAAGGTCTTGCACCTGCAAGCTCTTCTATAAATAGCCCCATTCCCATAACAGTTCAGGTGAGTCCGATTAAAGCCAATCCAAATAGCCAAAGTAGCCCAACTCTATCTGCCACCCACCCTGCTCGTGTCTACCTACCTAATAGCACTAAATTTGTGTATTAAAAATCTTGCTTAAAATTTCCTGCATTGGGGTCTCTCTGATGTAGATATAAGAACTCTTTTCTCCATTTTGTTTTATAACTTTCTTCTGTGCCCTCTATCTGAAACATTCTTCTTTCTACATTTAGTTTGACCTATTTTTATACCTTCTTCGATATTTAGATCAGAGATTTTTCCTTATATATAATTTTTATATCCCAGCTGCAAAATCGCAGTTATAGCAATGTATCTGGGATAAATGATTCCTCTAGTGATCCATAAACTGCCATCCTGAAAACAAAAAATGGCCAATGATGGAATAGAACTTTTTGTTGGCCTCTGTTTCACCTGAAATACCAATACCATATAGAATAAAATTTCAAAGTGAGTGTGAGACAAATCCTATCCTTTAAATATGAATGTATAATAACAATGTAAGGAATTTCTTACAAATGTATTGACAAAAATGGAGGGCATACCATGAAGTTAGAGGGGAGTGAACAGATGTGCTCTGAATCTCTATTTACCCTTTGGGGAAGGGAGGGGATTGTACTGTAGTCTGACTTCAAGTGTAGTGACAGAGGCTTCCAGCAGAACACCCCAACAGTTTTAAAGAAGTTCCTGGTAGATGAGAGAAACAGCAAACTAAAATATTACCACAGTTAAGATCATAGGAATTGAGTAAAGTCAGGTATCCTTAGCAGAGTCAAAATCCTTCTTGAGGAGAAAGATTTCTATTGAAGCAATCTTCATTTTGAAAATAGGATGCCTCGTTCTGTGTCATAAACATAACTCCAAACCGTGCACACTTGTACCTGGGTGGAGAATAATGAAGATAGGGAATTTCTTGCTTAAAGAAGAAATATCCTAAGCTGTCTTTGCTCTCTTGATATCTAATAGTTGCTTAAATATAATGTTATGGTCAATTTATTTTCACCAAGTATGCCAAGACAATTGAATGGGAGGATAGTCTTTTTTTTTTGAGATGGAGCCTCAAGCTATCCCCCTGGGTAGAGTGGGACCACAGGGGCCCGCCACAATGCCCAGCTATTTTTTGGTTGCAGCCGTCATTGTTGGTTGGCGGGCTGGGTCTGGGGATTCAAACCAGCCACCTTACGTGTATGTGGCTGGCGCCTTAGCCGCTTGAGCCACAGGTGCCGAGCCTGTAGGATAGTCTTTAAACGAATAATGCTTAAGACAATTTTGTATCTATTAACAAAATAATGAAGCTCAACGTCCATAGTGTGGGTTACACAAAATGACCTCAAGATGGATCATAGAATTCCATGTAAAAAATAAAACTATAAAATTTTAGAAGAAAATTTTATGACCTTACATCAAGTGGTGGCTTCTAAGATTAGGATGATGTGTTAATTTATTTTGCACTGGTATAAAGAAATACTTTTAAAAGCATTTGACATAATTCAGCATGCTCTCATGATAAAAACCTTCAACTAATTAGGCATAGAAAGAATATATCTCAAAACTCACAGTCAACTTCATACTGAATGGTGGAAAGTTGAAAGAACTGGCACAAAACAAGGATGCCCACTGCAACCACTTCTATTCAACATTCTTTTGGAAGTCCCAGGCAGAGAAATCAAGCAAAAGAAATAATAATAATAATAAATTTACAAGAAGAAACTAAGCAACCCATCAAAAAGTAGGCAAAAGACATGAACAGGTGCATTTCAAAAGAAAATAGACAAATGGACATTGAACAGATAAAAAAATGCTGAACGTCTCTAATCACGGAAATGCAAATTAAAACTACACTGAGATATCACCTTATCCCTCTTGGAAGGGCTTTAATTAAAAAGTCCAAATATAATAGATGCTGGCCTAGATGCAGAAAGAGAGGAATGCTTCCACATTGTTGGTGGGATTGCAAAGAGGTCCAACCTTTGTGGAGAACAGTATGCTGACACCTCAAAAATTAAAAGTAGACCAACCATTTGATTCGGCAATTCCACTACTGGTTATTTACCTAAAGGAAATGATGTTATTTTATTAACATGACACCTCCATGTGAGTGTTTATAGCTGCACAAATAATAGATGTGGAATCAGCCTAAATTCCCATCAGTTTGAGTGGATTAACAAAATGTGTGGTATGTGTATACCATGAAATACTACTCATACATGAAGAAGGTAGCCCAAGGAAGCAATTTGGATGGAATTGAAGACCATTATCCTAAGTACAGTATGTACAAAATGGGAAAATAAACACCATATGTAGTCACTATCAAGTGTTCTATAAAAGTGCACATATGATTAGGGGGAAAGAAAACTTAATGGAAACCAAGCAGAGGGGAAGAAGGGCATGTGGATAAATCAAAACCAATCTGACAGGTACAATAAACACTGTCTGGGTGATGGCCACAGGCTTATCATCAGGACTGAAGCAATATAAAAGTGACCCACATAACTAACCAAAAATATTTGTCTCATCCACAATTTTGGGAATTAATAAGAAAAAAAATACTTTTATTTATTACTGAGTAATGTATAGAGAAGAAAAGGTTTATTTAACTTATGGTTCTACATACTGTACAAGCATCTTGCCAGCAACTACGGGGCCTCAGGGAGTTTTTAATCAATGCAGAAAGTGAAGGGGGAGCAGACATGTTACATGGTAAAGAAAGAGCAAGAGAGAGAAGGAAGGAGGGGCCAGCCGCCTGTAACCAACTACCTCTCATGTCAACTAACACATTGTCATGGGGGGCACCGAGGTGTTCATGAGAGATGCACTGTCATGACTTGAACACCTCCCACCTGGCCCTATCTCCAACACAGAGGATGAAATCTCCAAGTGAGATTTAGAGGAGCCAAACCTCCAGACCAACCGTATTAGATACCTAAAGTACAAATGAGAGAAGAAAAAAATAAATACATTGGATTGTGTCAAAATTAAAGTTGTGTATATTTCAAAGACACCAACAAGAAAGTGCCAAAAATCTACTAAAAGAAATAAAATATGTGAATTTATATATTTTTAAATAATATGATTTTAGAATATAGGAAGAAATGTTTAAATTCAATAATAAAAGATACATACCAATTTTTAAAATGGGCAAAGGATTTTAATAGGCATTTTTCTAAAGAAGTTATGCACATGATCAAAGGGTGTGAGAAGATGCTCAACTTTGTCATTAATAAAATGAAAACCAAAAACACAATGAAATAACACATTATAGGAGTATCTATTAAAGTTATATTAAAAAAAATATAGACCCTTAACTAATTAGGCATAGAAATATAGGCAACAAGTACTGGCAGTATTATTTATAACAGATAAAACTCAAAAATCCATAAAGAATTGAAGATATGAATGATGTGTTATAGCCATATGATGAAATATTATTCAGCAATAAAAAGGAATATAGTATATAATATATGCTCTATCATGGAAACTTTGAAAACATTGGGCTAGGTGAGAATATCCAGTCACAAATGACCACACAGTGTATGCTTACATTTTAGTCAGGTGCCCAAGATAGAAAACTCTAGAGACCAAAAAGAGTAGAGTGGGGCTGTGGCTTAGTGAGTAGGACGCCGGCCCTATATATTGAGAGTGGCAGGTTCAAACCTGGCCCTGGCCAAACTGCACCAACAACAAGAAAAAAAAAATAGCCAGGTGTTGTGGCGTATGCCTGGGGAAGGGAGAAAGGAACAACTGAGGAAAATGGAGAATGACTACTGATAATTAATAGTACTAGGTTTCTTTGAGTATTAGAAATATGCTAAAATTAGACTATTCTGATACTTTTATGATTCTGTGAATATAATGAAAAACATTAAATTGTGCTATTAAAATGAGTGCATTGTACTTTGTGTGAGTAGGATCTTAATAAAGATATTTTTAAGTAAAAATAAACATAGAAGAAAGAGAAAAAATAACGGCTTACCAGTTAATTAAATAAAACACATTAAACAAATTCAAAATCTTATGTATGAAAGTTTATTTCTTTTCATTTTTTTGAAAGTTTGAAAATGGACTGTGTTATGGTGTATTATTTTACTTCCAAGGAATAGAGTCTCCAGTGCCCTTTCTGATTCAGCGATTCAAGTTTCAAGATATGTGGCTTATCAAGGTGCTGGGGGTGGGGGAGTCTTTCTTTCCATTCATGTGGATTTTTGTGCATTTCAAAACTTTTGTAATATCCAAGTGTAGATCCCATAGGATTTGTCCCTGCTTCCTTCTTTCTGTTCTTTTTCTTTCTGTCACTCAATTTCTTTAGCTACACTGGCCTCTGTTCATTTCTGAATGGCTGCCAACACTTGTGTATTTTTTCCATAGTAATAGGATTGCATAGTTGATGTCCTCTGTGCTTTAACATCTCGACTCTTTATGCTACTGTATCCCCAGCATGACTTTATCAACTCAGACAGGTTTCCTCTGACCATCCCTGCACAATCAGTACATCCTGACCTTCTCCATCACAACACGGCCTTCATTATACCTCAGAAAACTGTTTAATTTTTAACCGGTTTATTGTCAAAATTTTGCCCTTGTGACTTCCTTCACCTCTCTATATCCAGTCTCTAGTATAATACTTGGTATAAAATAGACTCTGTAATTAGGTATTAAATTAATAAAAATAAAACAACATCTGTTTCATTAGCTATGCATATCCACAACCTATATGTAACAGCAAAATGCAATGCTAGGCTGTATGTCAGAATGAATACAAGTTCCGGCGTCAGCAGTGAGTGGATGAATAACATTGGACAAGGTTGTTAAATTCCAAGACTTTGATTTTTCTCCACTCCAAAATGTTGACGCTGATCCCTGGTTCACCAAGAATAAAAGCTGAATACAAATTTCAAATATGATACCAAGTATGATAGGTTTATACAAATTATAAAATGATGGTCAAATAAGATTAATGCTACAATGATAAGCTGAGACACTGCAAAGCTATCGTTAATAATTTCTCCCTGCTATCATCGATGGATTTCTTTTCTCTATGAGGAATTTCTTAGTTATAGATAACAATCTGGATCTCTTCTGTGTTACTCTACTTCAAAACTGAGGTGACCATTTGCTTTGCTATCGATTTTCTTTTAAAAGTGCGATTAACTTTCCGATAGATTATTATCTCTATCTACCTATTTATTCACCATCAAAATGAGTTACGTCTTTTGGAAAATTCATGAGTATAGAACTCTTTGACGTTAATGGTTCTTTTGACCAGTTTTCTTTCGCAATTTTTATAATGACTTCTTTTTCCCTTTAAGCATATAATTTAAAATCTGAATGCCAATGACAATGATACCCCTTTATCACTATAGTTACACAAAGTGTGATTTACAGGGCCCTTTCACATGTATTTTGATATATGAGTAACAGCAATTTTTATTCTCACTTTACAGATGAAAAAAAATGAGGGTCAGGAATTTTAATGTCTTCGTCCAGGTTGCCAATAAGTAATTAGCAGTGTGCACAGGATTTGAACTCCCAAATTTATTAGATCACAAACTCCTATGAAAAAATTAAAACCGACCACAATTTTTCAAGCTTTATCCCCCCTCCATCCCTTCTTTTTTCTTTTGTCTCTCTGCTTTCTTCCTTTTTCCCCTCCCCTTCCTTGAAATTCAACAGACATTAGACAGTTAATGGAAAATCAACAAATCTTAACAAAGATAGTTCTCAAAATAACCAACGTACCACCTTCCAAAGTAACATTGTACCAAAGATCTTCAAAAGAGATGAAAAACAGTCTCCCAATTGACCACAGCTTTTGCAGCAGTTAAAGAAAATGGCAATCTGGGGACCACCCCCAGTCACACAGCCTCCTCTTCACTGACACTATGGAACTCCAATCCTGGTTCTGGACCTTAGCTAGATTTAGGATGTTCCCCGAGGTCGTGAGCTGATTAAAGCCTTCAACCTCTATGCGAATCATTTTTATCATTTGTTTTTTACCTTGACACTCCTTGAGGGCAGCAAGTAGATTTCATTTACTGTGCATGTTGCTCACAGTCCTGCAGGCCTATTTAACACCTTGCTCCTAGTAGACTCTCAATAAGGTCAGACAGTTTCATAACCATTTCACAGTGCAGTGAAGCCAGGTTGCTAATGTGTTTTCAAAATATCTTCAGAAACTTAATGGAAGGAGTTCTTTCTATGCTCAAAATACTCCCCATATTTCTCTAGCTAATTAATTCTTTTTTAGCATCTGTGTGGTCTTGTGTGACATTCTTTCACAATTACCTCTCTTCATTCAAGAATATAAAACTTTGACCTGAATTCGCATCTCAAAATAAGTTACTATTCTAAGAGTTTCTCTGAATGCTCCTGAGGGTGGTATATATTAAAAACTCAACTTCCTCATATAAAGTGTTATTGTTATGGTCAAGTTACATAATTTATGTAAAAGTCCCAATTACCTTTGTAAAACTCTAGCTTATGGTACCTGTCACCTGGAATGGGATTTGGAATCATTTTTCTAAAGCTTCATAGAGTTGGGAGTTTGAGGTCAGGAGATTATAAGGAAAAAAATAAGCAGGGAGAAAGAGAAGGAACTGAAACCAGTGTGTACTATATTCATGCTTTTATGGAAGGTGGGTTTTGCGTAGTAAAATTTAAGAATGAATTTAAGAATGTCTGTCAAGGCTTAAAATTTGCCCTTGTAAATGTTCTGGGACTCAAGATTTATGAACTAGTTCAAAATACAGTCATTTGAGGAATACAGTTGATATAGTTAGGTACATAAATGTATGGAAGAATTTTTATATTTTGGTATAAATATTTTTGAAGGATACAGAAAGGTTTTATATTTGAAGAGTTATCCTAATTAGGAATAAGATATAATCCTCCAAAAAGACCAGATTCCAGCTTGCTAAAGACATTACATTCAAATTATGAGGAAGATTTGAAACTTCAACTGTGCTCATTAAAATTGAGGAAAATATTATACGTCTATAGACAAATATTTCTATTCAATTGAACTTAGCTTATATTCTTTTGTGTTGTACATATGCAAAAAAAGATTTCTTTGAGTGGAAAAGTTTATTTTGAACATAAAATTGTTTCCTGAAGCAACTTCTTTTACACAAGTTATAAAAGTTTTAAAATTTTATTTAAAATGCAATATACATTTTAAGATCTAACATTTATACATATTTATAAAAATCAAGTAAATGAATAAAAAGTTTAAACATACAACTTATTATATTCATAAACATAGTTTATCAAGTAACCATTATTTGAAATATACTAGTAGTTCTAATGTCCACCTAAAACTATCCTCAGTTGTTTTTTTTTTTTTTAGAGATAGAGTCTCACTTTGTTGCTCTTGGTAGAGCGCTGTGGCATCACAGCTCACAGCAACCTCCAGCTCTTGTGCTTAGGTGATTCTCTTACCTCAGCCTCCCAAGTAGTTGGGACTACAGGTGCCCACCACAACACCCAGCTATTTTTTTCTTGCAGTTTAGCCAGGCCTGGGTTTGAACCTGCCACCCTCAGCATATGGGGCTGGTGCCCTACCCACTGAGCCACAGGCTCTGCCCAAAACTACCCTCAGTTTTTAAGAAGCTGTGATCTTGAGATGATAAAAACAAATGTTATACATTATGCTGTATCTGGTCTCTACATGAGCCTCAGGAAGTCACTTTTTCTATGGAATCTTGAGTTTTGTCATCTCTAAAAGTATATTCCTATTAATTATAAAAAAAAGAACTCACATTTTCGAGAGCTCACTGTGCAGGACTGTGTTCTATGTACTTTACAGATAATTATTTCAACACAATCCTCAATAACTTAGTGAAATGACAATATTAATACTCCCATTTTTGCAGAGGAGAAAATACTTTAGAAAGATTCAATAAACTGTCCAGATCAAACAAACAGATCGCATGTGAAGCTTGGATATGATAATAGTATTATTACCTAACTTACAGAGATGCTATGCAAATTAAATTGAGACAACAGACTTGAAGTCACTTGCGATACATGGAAAAAAGTGCAAATAGTGGGGATAGACTCTAATATTTCAAATATTTTCTTTAGAATTTGAGTAAGCCCAATGAGATGTAAGATATATTAAAAAAATATGCGTGGCACACACATTTCAGGCTCTTCGACACTGGAAGAAATCTGAGTCAACACTCAGATTTTTTCCACAGAAAAAAAGTGTGTGGAATTATATTTCTTCAATTAAGAAAATGAAATTTTATTGAATTTGGCTCTTTTATGCTCTTTACCCTATATCATTCACCTATTTTATTTATACACATCAGTGAATTTTAGCACATTCATATAGTTGTATAATAGCCACTATGATCAAATTTTTTACATATTCTCATTACCTTAAAATACTCCTTTTCCTCTTTTGCAGGTGATCCCTGGTTTTTCACTAAGTTCCAGACAACCTAATTTACCTCCTTATCGTCAAATTTGCCTTTTCATGACACTTCAGATAATTAAATGTATACATTATATACTCTTTTGGGAGCCCAACAATGATGTAGAATGTATTGGAAAATTCTTCCTTTTTATTACTGAGTAGTATTGCAATATGAATATGCCACATTTCATTTTTCTATTCATCTGGTAATGGAAATTTTGTACTATTTATATTTTTAGCTATTTTTATTAATGCTACTATGTAAATTTACTTCTTAGTCTTGGGGTGGACATACGCTTTGTGACTCTTAGGTAGACACTTAGGACAGAATTGCTGGGTCCTATTGCAGATTAACATTTTAAGTAACTCAAACTGATTTCCAGAGTGACATCTTTTCAAGCACTTCTTAGTCATTTAAGAGAATCTTTTGTCCATTTTCCATTGGGTAATTTGTTTTCTGATGAAAGAATTGTAAGAGTTCTTACATATTATAGATACAGGAGCCCTTTTTTAGATGTAGGAATTTCAAATATTTCCTCCAAGTTTATAGCTTATCTTTTCATTTTTCTTAATAGGGTCTTTTGAAGAACAAACATTTTTCAATCTGTTGAAGTCAAATTGATATTGTAAATTTTTTGTAACATTCTTTTATGCCAAATTAAAAACCTTTCTCTTAACTCCAATTCACACAACTTTCTCCTATGCACATATTTGATTTGGAACATTACAAGAAAAGAGTTTGAGGATCGAATGGCAGGTCTATTTTTAGTT
>CAUYTI010022507.1:0-35656 GCA_963575145.1 Galago senegalensis
AGAAGGAGTTCACGCATCACTAGCACCAGCCCCACCAACAAGGTGGGCTCCCCCTGTCAGGTTCCAGAAGAAGATGACTTAGCTATATTTGAATAATGTAGATTGTTGTATTATACTTAATAAAAATAAGACATCCCCTGAAAATAAGCCCTAGGGTGTCTTCTTGAGAAAAAATAAATAGAAGACAGTGTCTTATTTTCAGGGAAACATGGTACTTCATAACTAATTTTGCTACTGTTATGAATCGTAATATAAATATCTGATATGCAGGATGTATTTAGGCGACCCCTGTGAAAGGGTTGTTGGACCCCCAAAGGGGTTGCTACCCACAGGTTGAGAACTACTGTTCTAGGGCCACAAGGAGGTCAAGGTATCTGGAATATGAACAAGGCTCCACGCAGAGGCTCAAGATAGGGCAGCCAGAAGCCATATGATGTAAGCTCTGGTGGGCCCTGCTAAGGAATTTGGATCTTTGTCCTAAATACAGCAGGAAGCCACTGACATGCTATGAAAGATGACATTTTCGGTTTATATCACCAGAAAAAGTCTTCACACGCCTGCTGCTTCACTAAGAAGGACCCAGCCTCACTTCTGTGTCCCTCCAAGGTGATGGTGTTGAAGGCGGGACCTCTGGGAGGTGATTAGGTTCTGGAGACAGAACTGGCATTGATGGGATTAGCATCCTCCTAGGGGACCCCAGAGAGCTAGCTTGTCCCCCATAAGGGCACAGTGAAAAGGTGCCACATCTGAACCAGGGAGCAGACCCTCCCTCAGCAGGCAGCAAATCTGTCAGGGCCTTGATCTTGAACTTTCCAGCCCCCAGAACCATAAGAAATAAATTTCCGCCATTTCTAAGCCACCGCGTCTAGGGTGTTTTGGTATAGCAACAGGAACATGCATGAACCCTCGGCACTGTTGTTTTAACTTCTCTGTAAGGTTGTAATTATTTTCAAATCTCCCAGGGAGGGAGCAGTGGAGACTAAGCCATGGAGGGAGTGGGATGTTGTGGAGATAAAGAGGACTCACTGGTGGGTGGGAGGGTAGTGAGGGAGAGAAAGGGTTAGAGCAGCCCCCCAGGGGCTGGCTCAGATGCTGGGAGGGCTGAGGGATGTACAAGGTGGGGCAGTAACAGGGTTCTGACTCTGGTGTATTGAAACAATGGCAGGATGAGAGAGTATCAGCATGGGTGGCAAAGTATCAGCCACAGAAGGTCAGGGTGTAGCTGATCCCAGTCTTCCCACAGGCAGAGCCGCTGGGGCCAAGATTGGAGAAGGGACTGCTGCAGATGGCTCAGTTAATTAGGGGTGGGGGAAAGAACAGATCGCTTCCTGCCTTCCCTCCAGGTGCATTGCATGTGCCCTTGACATTCAAACACCTACTGGGAAGAGCAAGCAGAGAAGATGCTGCTTTGATATGTAGCCCCAGCACCCAAACTGTTTCTAGTCTTTCAGTATTTCCTGGGAAACCCACTAGTCTGAGGCTAGTCTCCATATTGACGTAGTTATTAGGAATTGGTCAATGTTTCTGGAGGGCATCACCGTTTCTTTTTGTAGGTGCATTATTTCATTTGGTATTTTTGTGTAACCCTCTGAGACTGAGATTATTCTTACCCCTGTCTTACTGATAAATTCAATATCTGTTCCAGCTCAAGATGAGTTCAGTCTCAGAGAAGTTGGGTGACTTTCCCAGAGTCACACAGCTGGTAAGTAGCAGAGCTAATACCTGAACAAATACACTCCTTAGCTCATTAAACATGGACCTATCTCATCACCACTACTAACCACAACCCAGAAATTTATAGTAACAGCCTGCTTGTTGTTTATAGTCCAAAATATTACTTTCATCTGTTTAAATTTTCATATCAAGGAGAGGCAGGGAAGTGAAGTAGCTTTAAGCACGAGCTTTCACAGGTGATGTTCACAGATGGAAAACTCAGTTCTTCTTCTTCCTAGTCATGCTTAAAATGGAGATGCTGCCCCATGCGCTGAAGACAGGGAGACGACCACACAGAACACTTCCTCTTGCTAGAGGAACACAGCCTCTGTAGACACGGCCAGTGAGACCACCTGCTACCTAGACTGGGTTCATGTTCACTGGGCTTGGAAGCATCTCCCAAGGCCCCCAACATCAATCAGCAGCGGGCAGTCTGTAAGTCAAGTTTTCAAGGCTATCATCTCCTACTGACTTTGGCCAGGATGTCCACAAGGGAGAAGGTGTAGAAGGCAGTGGAGAAGAGAATCAAACAGCAGCCTCGGATTGAAGTCTGGGTTCGTGATTGACAGCCATGGGAAACAGGAGCTGTAAACAGGAGCATAGGCTCACATCCGATCTCAACAAACCCATACCCTGGTAATAATGTCACCAAGACAAAGGGCTGCTACCAAGTTTCTGCAAGGGAACGATGGTCAGGTGTTTAGAATGGAGCCCAGCATATAGTAAGCCTCCACAGTGAGTGTTCATATTATTATTGACATTCTTATTACAACAAAAATTCTAGAATTGGGCTGAGTATGGTGGCTCACGCCTATAATCCTAGCAGCCCTCTAGGAGGCCAAGGCTAGTGGATTGGATTGCCTGAGCTCAGAGTTCAAGACCAGCCTGAGTAAGAGCCCAACACACATCTCTACTAAAAATAGAAAAAAAAAAAAATAACCTAGCTGGGTGCTGTGGCAGGCACCTCTGTAGACTCAGCTACTCAGGGGGCAAGGGGATCACTTGAGCCCAAGAGTTTGAGGTTGCTGTGAGCTATGACGCCACAGTACTCTACCAGGGTGACAGGGTGAGACTCTGTCTAAAAAAAAAAAAAAGTAATAAGTAAATAAATAAAAATAAAATTTAGAATTGCATGATTCTCAAAGAAATAACCTCTAAGTGATTCCCTTCCAGCTGCAGAATGAGCCTTACACCATCATACCTACAGGAAGGCAAATCTGTCCATACTATCCTTTATAGCTCCTGTTTCCCATGGCTGTCAATCACGAACCCAGACTTCAGGCCTAGGCTGCTGTTTGATTCTCTTCTCCATTGCCTTCTACCCCTTCTCCCTTGTGGACATCCTGGCCAAAGTCAGTAGGAGATGATAGCCTTGAAAACTTGACTTACAGACTGCCCGCTGCTGATTGATGTGGGGGCCTTGGGAGATGCTTCCAAACCCAGAGAACATGAACCCCCTGTAGGTGCAGGTGGCCTCACTGGCCGTGTCTACAGAGGCTGTGTGAGATGTCAGGGCTGCGTCAGTGGGGGGCGGTGGCAGCCTGATGTGGTCAGTGGGGTGAGCCCCTTCCTTTCCTCAGAGGCAGAGTCATCTCTCCAGTTTAAAAACACATCGGGATGGTCCTGCCCATCATGAAGCCTGTGGTTTCTGCCCCCACCTGAAAGGATAGTCAGGGGGTTTTAAAACTAGAGTTTTTGTCCCCACTCCTTAAAGAGAAATTGCATGTATCTTCCCTTCCCAAATTGCCTTGATGGGTTTCTGTTATTGACAAGAATTAAAAGAAGCACCCGCCCCCCAATACCAGCCCTTCCCACTTATGGGAGCGTATGCCCTGCGTGGCTGCCCCAGCAGGTGGGTTGGGGCATCTGATCCTCTTCATAACCTCTAAGGTGGTTGCAGCTAATGTCACCATAAAGGGAGGCTCAGAGGCACTGGGTACCTGCTCTGAGGTAACACAGCAAGAGATGAGCAGAACCAGGATTTGAACACATTTGCATGAATTCAAAGCTCCAGTATCTTGACAGGCATAAATGCCCTTTACTTGGAAAGTGAGGGCTAAGGGCATTAAGCCAGGGTTCAGAGACCTCCTCATACCATAACTAGATACAGCCTAGGGTTTGCTGTCCCAATTTCTAAATTTTGGGGTTGGGTGGGGGGTCAGGGCCATGAAAGATGGTGGGGGAGGGGAAGCCTGCCTCCAGCCCTACACTCTGATCCCATTCCAAGGCCCCCACCCTGAACACCACAACAGCCAATCAATATGGACCCACATTTTATGAGACAAGGAGTTAACTTGTTCAATTACAGGGGAGACAGCTCTATTCTTTCGTAACAAGTAATCTGAGTAGGGAAATCGATCCTGAGAGGCCCCATGCACGCTGGCTAATTTTATATTACCCTTAGCCAATGGGCGAGCACAGAGTAATGGAGTTGTTGTTACAGTTCATTATGGGGGGCGGGGATCAATAGGGGGCAATCTGAGGCTCAGCATCACAGCTGTGGCAGAAAGGGGGGTGGTCGGGGTCTCAGGACGGGAATGCACCCTTCCTTATTTGTATTCCCAAACACTGCCAGCTCCTGCAGCCACCTCCTGAGAAAGAATCCCATCTCAGGATGGAGACTCAGACAGCCCCCGCCACCCCAGCCCTGTTACCCCCCGACAGCCAGACTCCAGGGCGAGGCCACCAGAGACACATAGGTGGATGGAAATGGAGAAAGGCACAGCCCTCCATCATCACAGTCTGGGCTGGTGACCCCCATGTCCCCTGCTGTCCATGCAAGTGGCTTTTGGACGGGGCCCAGGTCTGGCCTGGCAGTGAATCCTCTGTGGCAGTTTGACGGGCCCAAACACTAATTCCTGTTTTTCTTCCCCAGCAAACGCCTAGGAGATAGACAGGCTGCCTCTGTCCTCCGTGTGCTTGGGGGCCAAGGGGTGCCTTCCCAGCTCTCTCTGGCTCCTGGGCTGGAATTTCATCTCCCTGGGGCAGGGGCCTCAGTTCCAGGCCCAGCTCTGACATTTGGGTTGTTTCAATTTCATCCACGATCACAGAAGTGGTTCTTCCTGATGGAGCATATTAAAATCTCATCTTGTTTGTCCCTCTGCAAGTATTTTGTGAGCTGCCTTGATTATGTGTGTGGCAGGCACTGTAGCAGCCTCCTCATCGATGTGATCAGGTTATCATCAGACTGTTATCATCAGACTTCTTTATAATATGATTTAATATCTGTTCTGTGTGACTCACCCCCCAGGCATATCACATGCACTGTCTTCCTCATCTCCACCTTACTTTCTATTATTGTTCCAGTGTACAGGTGGGTAAACTGAGGCTCAGAGAAAAAAGCAAAGCACTCAGGACACATAGGTAATAAAGACCAGTGCCAGGATTTGACCTTGGTGTCTCTGAGAAGTGAACTCTAAGAGGGCAGGGACCGTGTCTCTGCCCTCCCAAGATAAGAGCCTGGCATATTCCCAGGAGAATGAGTTGTAAAGATATTAAATCAGCATATTTTGTATATGCTGCCTCCCTCCTTGTAATACTTCCCTGAAATCTCTCCACTATTATGACCCCAGGGGAGTGGAGAGAGTGAGCGTTCCTTCTGGGAGGGGACAGAGACAAGAAAGGAGGAGGCCTGACACAGCAATAGAAGAAATGGCAGTCCTGGAGCTCAGGGCTCCCTGGTACCTGGGGCACGTGACAGGTGAAGGAACTCAGAGGGCGGATACTCATGGTCATGTATCTAGAGGGCTAACTATACCAGACACTTTGTGTATTCATTAGTGGTATGTAGAATATTGATATGTATTGAAGTTCTGTACATTTTATACATGTTAATTTAATTCTTACAACAAACTTCCCAGTAAATCCCACTGTTATTCCATTTCACAGATGAGAAAACTGAAGCACCAAAAGCTTAAAGATCTTGCTGGATTGGAAGGCAGGCCTACTAGTTTGACAGGCTGCTATCCACAGTCAGGTTCTGGAACAGGAAAGAGGAGGGGATGTCTGGCTTCCTCCCTCTGGACCAGAATCCCAGAGGTGAGGGTGTTGGGTTGTAAGGAGAGGTGAAACTGGGAGGGCGGGTGCTCTGTTTCCCTCTGGGGTATCAGAGCTCACTAAACAAAAGGCGCCCTGTCCAATGGGTGGCAATGCCGTGGGAATGAAAAGGCAGCAGGATGCAGGTAGGTAGAAAGAGCCTGAATCAGTAGTCTCCCACTGGGTATCACAGGGACCCACAGTCTCCGATGGGGGATGTGGAACTTGGCCAACAGGTCTTATTCTTTACTGAATTGTGTCTCTACATAATGTAAATATTGAAGTACTAGCCCCTGTACCATAGCATAGGACTGTATTTGGAGATAAAGCCTGTAAGGAGAAGATTAAGTTAAAATGAGGTCATACATGTCTGTACATGATTGATGTCTGTATAAAAAGAGGAGATTAGGACACAGGCACACACACACAGCAAGAAGGTGAGCTGAGGAGAGAGGCCTTAGAATAAAACCAGACCTGCTACACCTTGGTCATGGACTTCCAGCCTCCAGAGTTGTGAGAGGATACATTTTTGTGCGTAAGGCCACATAGGCCCTGGTGCACGGTGATGGCAGCCTGAGCAGACTAGTACATACCTGCACGGAGGCTGCTGGATAACGAGCAAGGTGGCCTCACTGTGGGGGCCTCACAGAGAGCATTTTAAGTCTGGGCAGGATGGAAGATAGGGTTGGAGCTCAGGGGCTCCCTGGTACCAACAGCAGCCAAAGTGGGGCTGGGTGGCCCAGCAAAGGGGCAAACAGATCACAAGCACAGCAGGGCAGCCAGTTGCTGGGGGTGGGGGTGCAGGGGAAGGTCAGGCCATGGCCCTACATCTCAAGGCATTGTTCTAACTCTTCCAAAATCCTCCTTGGGGCCGTAGGAACAGTGGGTTCTCAGCAAGGGAACAACTATATGTGGGTGGCAAGACACATGTCTCCCCCACAAACCAACTATAAGGCAAAATAACTCCACAAAGGCAAAAATTAACACCTTTGTCCTAGAACAGATCAGCAAACTGTGGCCCATGGGCCAAATGTAGCCTGTTTTGTAAATAAAGTTTTATTGGAACACAGATGTGCCTGTTTATTTACATATTCTCTATGGCTGCTTAGAGTTGCCAACCCGTAAACTGAAATAGTATTTCTGTTGACAATGGTGGCTGAATTTTCTAGAGAGTGGGAGTCTGATGTGAAAGAGTTCATTCATTCATTCAACCACTCATTCAGTCAGTCAACAATTATTTTCCCAAGGGACAGCCATATGCTAAGGGCCATGCTAAATACCAGTGATTTGATGATGTCACGGTTCCCTCCCAAGATGCTTTAAGGCTCATGGAAATACAAACATTAAACAAAATAATCACATAAGCATGCCATGTTAAAATGAAATAAATTCTATGCTGGAGAATTCAAGAAGCTATTAAGGAATATCTTCTGGTTTCCCCCAGAAGCAGACCCTGAGATAAGGATTCAAATGTAGTTATTTTACTGGTCAGTGGAAGAGTGAGGCAAGGAAGGGAAGGACCCCACAAGAGTGGGTAATTGAGTGAGTGACCTAGGGGTCCTCTGAGGACCTCAGTGACACTGTGGAGAATGTCCCTCAGCTGTCTCACCCAAGGGCAAAAGAACTGTGGTGTCAGCTCACTGTCTGCTGTTGGTTGAGGGCTGCTCCCTGAAGGCATGAGGTCTTTTGCCTTGACAAGAGACTTGTGCTCATGAAATGAAACCTGAGTGGCTTTCCCTGTGCACAGGTGAGTGCAAGAGATAAGGGTGTCGTCTGTGATGAAGGGGGCATTTGAGCTGCCCTGAGAGCCAAGTGAAGAGTAGACGTTAACCAGTTGACAGGGACCTTGGGGAAGACCACCCCTGCTAAGGGGACCTGTGCCCCTCCCCCTTAAGCACAACAAGCTCTTACTTCCTCAAGGCCCTAAACATCCCTTGCTTCAACTAAGGTACCTAATGAGAGAGGCATGATTAGTTTTCTTATTGGAAAGGACAGACCATGTACTATCCACTATTCTGTCCCCAGGGACTGGTTTCATACCCAGCACAGAGTGGGACGATGGTGAATGAGGGGTGAGCTTCCTCCCAATATTACTGAGATACTAGAAGCTCAGGGAATTCCTTTTTTTGTCTAATACTTGCTGTAGATGGCTTCTAAGGGTGCCAGAGCTATGAACTATGGAAGATGGAAGCCTTGCCCACATGCTGGACAGGGAGGAGGGAGGAGCTCAGGAGCTTCATGGAGCAGAGGGCATGGTCTACATATTGGCTTTTGTCCACCCTTTTTAGCAACCAGGGACCAGTCAGGGGATGGCTTCAGGATGATTCAAGTGCATTACATCTCCACTCAGATCATCAGGCGCTAGATTCTCCTACAGAGCACACAGCATAGATTCCTCAGAGGGGCAGCTAACAGTAGAGTTTGCTCCTATGGGAATCTAATACCACCACTGATATGACAGGAGACGGAGCTCAGGTGGTGATGTGAGCAATGAGGAGCGGCTGTAAACACAGATGAAGTTTCACCTGCTCCCCCCACCATTCGCCTCCTGCTGGGCAGTGAAGTTCCCAGCAGATCATGGACTGGTACATGTCCTCATCTCCAGGGGTTGGAGTTCACAGTGTTAGAGCAGCTATTCTCAAAGTGAGGTCAAAGAACCCACCAGGGTTCCTGGAATCTGTCTATTATTTTCAGAATGCTACTAAAATGGTACTTGCCTTTATTTTCTGTCATCCTCTTGATGAGCATACAGGCAGGTTTCCCAAAGGCTACAAGATGCGAGATGTCACAAGAAATTGATGTAGGAGCAAACAAGAATCCAGCTGCCATCTGTTAAGGCAGAAAGTAAAAAGATGTGTAGAAATCTGAAACAATGCCACACATCTCATGAAATTTGCCTTATGTAAAGATGCAAATGTAAATAAATACTTAAATACATAGTTATTTATGTAAATATGTAGTGGGTTCATTGTTGATATTTTAAATAAGTTAGGGAATAAATATTTCCTATTTTTAATTCCTAACACGATCAATATCAATAGATATAACCTACCTAAACAGGCATTTTCCCAGTAATGATAATTTTTAGAAGAGGGTCTTGAGACCAAAATGTTTTTGAGAACAGCCACATTGAGGAATTTCTCCTCATATGAGTCCTGGTGGGGCACAGCCCTCATCCCACTCTGAAAAGTTTCAATGCTGGCCAACCACTTGCCCAATTGGGATGGGGGTATGTGACCTAGGCCCAGACACACAATGATTCTAGCAATCTTTGGACAAGGAGCTATTTGAGATGAGAAAGTCAACTCAACACAACACTTCTGACACCCGATGTGTGGGAGAGGGAGGCCCCTCACGTATCAGGTAATCAATTCTCCAGCAGTCACCTGCTGGGGGCTCCTGTGCTTTAACCCAATTCTGATATTGTGTACCTGGAGATGGGATCAGATCCCACAGCTTAGGAGCTCAGTCCCACAAGGCTACTCACATACACTCACTTCAGACGCCAGTCCCAAGCTCCAGGTTGTCTTACCTATATTTCTGGTCCACTGGCTATAAATCTGGTTCCCATGACTCCCTCTATGGGTTCAGTTAATTTGCTAGAGAAGCTCACAGAGCTCTGGGACTCACTTTACTCATGTTTACCCATTTATCATCTCAGAGGATACAGATGAGATGCATCTGTATTCAGAGGATATGGAAGATATGCATAGGGCAAAGCATGTGGGGAGGGGCGTGGAGTTTCCATGCCTTCGGTGGGGGAACAACTCTTCTAGAATCTCCACGTTCACCTCTCTAGAAGCTCTCTGAACCTGGTCCTTGAGGGATAATTATAATTACACAGGCATTTTGATTAGATCATTGGCTATTGGTGATAAGTGCAACCTTCAGCCTCTATCCTCTCTCTGGAGTTTGGGGGCCAGGGCTGGAAGTCCCAATCCTCTCTCTGTTCCTGCTTTCTTCCTTCTGGTGACCAGGCCCCCTCCAGAAGCTATGTGGGGGTGCTCAACCACCAGCTATCTCATTAGCATACAAAAGGCACTCTTCTCACTCAAGAGATTCCAAAGGTTTTAGGAGCTGTGCCAGGAACCAGGAAGAAGACTATATATATATATAAAATTATATTACATAAGATTATAAATCACAATATCACAGGAGCTAATGATCCCAAGTAGAGCACAGAGTACAGAGATGAGGTTCTGACAGTGAAAGTGACATTCTGATCAGGGGTGAGCAGGGACCATCAGGGGTGAGTGGTGGCCCAGTTCAGTGGTGGTGTCTTCCTGGACTAGAGGTGCAACATGGTTCAACCAAAGGCTTCCTGGTCTACCTGCTCTGAGCTGTTCCTCAAGTCTGTTTCTCCTAACTGCAGGGCAATGCTGTGTGCTGTGTAAGCTCGGGAAACTTTCTTTTTTTCTCTGTGCCTCAGTGGAAATAATAAAGACAATCGTCTCAAAACACTCTTGTAAAGACTATAAAGAGTAAATTAAATAATACACATCACGTGCTCAGTGCCTGGCACATAATGACAGCTCAATATGTATTAGTTGCTGTTAAGATGATGATGACGAAGGTGACAATTGTTATCACCGTGATGACCGCTAGCTGTGCTGTTCCATTGTTATCCAATTGTTATCACTGTGATGACCGCTAGCTGTGCTGCTCCATTGCAGAGTCAGTGATGAGGCTCTCTGGGAATGGGAGGCCTCCACCCTGACCTTGTCTATGCCATGCAGAGGTATTTGACAGCACCTGCCAGAAGCATCCTCCCAACAATTCCTTTACTTCCTGAATCTGGCAAAGTCAATTTCTGATGCCTGCGATTGAGAATGGGGACTGATCCAGTGAAAACCACAATTCTATCCCATTCGAGAGGTCTCCACTGAGAAGTTAGTACTTTCCCATGTATTATATTCTGAGCCTAATACATAATGCTCTTCCTTATAGACTCACATTCTTACCTAAATACATTTGTATTAGAAGGTTCAATGTGCTAGTTCTTCTTTTCTTTTCCAACTCACATTAAAGTCAACACCTGCTATCCAGTTAAAACACTCTTGTCTCTGCATATCCTAAAATCCTTTCCCACATCACAAGTTGCACAACTTGTGGAATCTTCTGTGAGGTTTTCAACCCCCTGAGTAGGGTGGTAGAGCAGGGTAGGCAGGGGTCGTGACTTTTGTCCCCCCGATTTCCTCATGTGGGAAATGAGGAGGTATTATAGCTTTTCGATAGATTTGAGAACACTTAAATGAAATAGTAACGCAAAGGGCCTGGCCTGAATCCTGTTATGAAGTAGGGCTAGATAGGAGTTTCCTACCTTTTCACCAACAGCTGACATTTCCCAGGTGACTGCTGGCTGAACCTTGTCTGTACAGCATGGTTCCACCCTGCACTCAAAGACCCCAGACTCGCCCATCAAGAAAGAGAAACACCTGGTATGCCCAAAGAGGAGAAGCTGAGAAAGATGAGGAGAGGGAGAACTGGAGAGGAGAAGGAAGGAGAGGAGGGGAGGAGGGAGGAGAAAGAGGAGAGACAGGAAAAAGAGAGGAAGGAAGGGGAAAGAAGAGGAGAAAAGATTTAAGTTTCTTGACCTGCAGCCGTCAGTGTGCTCAACTCCGCCCCCTTGCCTTCTTCACCGCATCTACTCAGACTTGGCTTCCTTTCCAGATGTGTCCAAGGGTTCACATTTAATTACTTCATAAAAAACTGGAAAGTAGAAGAGGAAGAGTTAAATGTTCTCCTAAAAGGAGGAAGCTGCAGCTAATCCCAATTAGGAGGAAGTCCCAGGCTATTGAAATGCTACAATCCAATTACATCAGGTAAAATGAATTACTCCTTTAATGCTGACTTATTATGAAGACACCGTCTTATTGCTCTCATTAATAATCTTTAGACATCATTTTAGCGCATATTGGCTGCAATAACATTTCTATTAGCATCATGGTGGATCAGGGCTGACAATTAAAATAAAAAATAAATCAACCCAAGGAGCGAACAAACGTAATTATAGTTCAGAGAGAGCTTTTATGTGTATTTGATGAGTCAATGGAATGGCGCCTCCCTTCTTGCCTCACTTGGTGTTAGCCCCAATCTATACAAACTCTTGGGGTGGGAGGAGAGCATGAAGGGGTTCTGTCTATGTGTATGAGACAGAGAGAGAAGATGGAGGGGGGCTGGTGAATTCCATTTGAATTCCAGGCCCTGGCTTGCTGTGTGTCCATGTTAGCTCCTCCCTCTCTCTGGGGCTCAGTTTCCCCATTTCTAAAATTAGGAATTTTGAAATTTTGTAATTTATAGATATCTATTATAATCTAGGATACCATAAAATTTTCCTGCTCAAGAGGACCAAAGATCCCCAGAGACTGAATGCTCGGTGGCAGAAGCCTAAGGGAAGGAGGAAAGGTGTCACCTCCACACTGGCTGCCATGCACTGGTGCCCGACTTTTCCTGGAGCACGCGTTCTCAACTGGGGCAGCATCTCCACCAGAGACACTGTTGATGATCATAACTGGGGGTGGGGGCGCTGCTGTCACCTAGTGGGCAGAGGCCAGGAGTGCTCCAAACACCTTGCAGTGCCCAGGGCAGCCCCCTGCAAAGGAGAGTCATCCCAGTCCACGTGCCGGTCAGCAGTGCTGAGGCTGACTGGGTATCTTTGCTCAGCTGGAATCGACTTCCAGGGCAGTCTCACCAGATGGCAGACCTCTGTGTTCTCTTTGGTGAACTAATCGCCACCATCCAATGCCAAGTGAAAAGTCAGCAGAGCATTGAAGTTTAAACTTTAATGTAATAATGATTAAATTCTGAAGTAATTATATATATATATATATATACACACACACACACACACACACACACACACACACATCGGTATATATTCTCAAATAATTATATATTATTACATTATATATATATATATATATATATATATATATATACACTTTCTTTTTTCTTTTTTGCAGTTTTTTGGCTGGGGCTGGGTTTGAACCCATCACCTCCGGCATATGGAGCTGGCACCCTACTCCTTTGAGCCACAGGCACCGCCCTACATACACGTTCTTTACAAATCAGCCTGTGTCCATGGGTGCTCTCACTTCTACCTCCTACTCAGACCTTGGCTCCGTCTCCAGAAATTTTTATATCTGCACATATATAACATATATTACACGTATGTACATATATAACAGCTCATATATATGTCTATGTATAATGCGTTATACAGGGCAGCCATAAAGTCTGTGTGTAATTTTAAAGAGACAATTATTTTAAATTGCACATGAACTTCCTGGCCACCTTGTATAGAGAAGTATATATATATACACACACATATATATCATGCCTGTACATTTCCATCTATATAACACAGCTTGTATGTACATAGACCCACACACACCATGTGTGTATAAATACTTGTAACCTCACACCCTTCTAAAATGCGTTGAAAGAAGGTGGAAGGCACATTGATTAATGCAAAGTAATTTCCGATCAGTGACAACTGTGCACAGATACACAGAAAGTGCAGGAGGAAAAGAAAAAAGGGAACAATTTTTAAAACATGGGCAACTGGAAGGTTCTTGAGGAAACTGCCAATTCTAGGATTTTTGTGCTGTAGCTTCCGGAGCCCTAAGATTTGGTGGAAGCCCTTGCAGGGATTTCCCAAACATTTGACTGAAAATTATTTTTAGAACATAGTCTTAGCTATTTTTAAAATTCTAATTTAAAAAAAAAATCTCTGTAACTCTCAAGATGTCGGATGCCAAATTTAATATCCCAATTCCTTAATATACTACCGGGCAAAATCATTTTGGGATA
This sequence comes from Galago senegalensis, assembly GCA_963575145.1. Lineage (NCBI taxonomy): Eukaryota > Metazoa > Chordata > Mammalia > Primates > Galagidae > Galago > Galago senegalensis. The sequence continues at coordinate 13,561 of CAUYTI010022507.1, forward strand.
GACTGAAGGTGAGCTGCTCTTTCCAGTAGCATATAATTGAAAAGTACCCAGAACTTGCAAATTCAGTTATTAATAACCACTTACCTGAGGACTCCAAATATTCTTGATACTCAACAATATTTAAGACAAAACTGGATGAGAGACTAAAGTAAAATTTATCGCTGTCATCTATCATTCCGAATTTCAAATAGGGAACGGGTCTGTCAAAGGGCAAACAGTAGTACATTTTGCATTTGAACTTTGTATTAGTTTTATATTGCTGCAAAGGCCAGCAAGAGAGAGTTTGTTGTTGCTTTGTCTTTTTTAAGGAGTTGCCTGATTCGACCAGGCCCACCCAGGATTATCTCCCTTTATATCCACTCAGTCAGCTGATTAGAGACCTCGATTACATCTCCAAAATCCTTTTGCCTTGACACGTATTGGCTAAAAGCAAGTCACAGGTTCCAGCTACACTCAGTTGAGGAGATTGAACAAGGGGTCATCCCAGTGGACAGAGATCATAGAGGTTAGGGCTCTGCCTCCCACAAAGGTATAAACTTATTTTATGCTGATAATATTATATTATACTTCCCTCTGGTTCTGTTTCTATCTGTGAAGATGACACATAAGATTTTGTTTGAAGATTACTGGTCCTAATCAACACTGTCATTTGTCATTTTCCAAATGGGAAAGCAAGACTCAGAGGAAGGGGCTTGCCCAGAGTAAATACACAGGGACGACACAGATAGAAGAACCGAGATTTCTTGACATCAAGCCCAAGGAGGTCTAGAGTTACAATAGGGTGGAGGCAGTAGTTTCCTTTCTGAGACGTGGTTTCCTGCAAGGTTCTCAGAAGCCCCCTCCAATGCGTCTCTCTTTGTGACACCCACTCTATTATTTCCATTATTGTGACGTGGGACTCTCACATTACCTGAATTTCCCTTGTAACACTGTTCCCTGTTGAAATGCAACTGATCTTGGAGAAAGAAGCTGCCGAGAAGGCTGTCACCACTTGGTGTGCAGGTCTTACCTGTGACAGCAGGAACCAGGCTCTTCTTGGGCCAGGCTAAGTGGCTAGTGAGGGAATTGAGGCACAGTCAGGCAGGTGCTATGATCACAGAATGTTGGGACAAGTCCCTGATGAAAGGGACACTGAGATGTCAAGAAGAAGGAAAGGAATGCCCAAAACCCTCTTCCTGGCTCTGGGAAATCCCTGGGAATAGTGTTCACCATCCTCAAGGCCACGCCTGGGACCCCAGGACACTGCAACCTGGCTGCCTGGAAGTCTATGAACCACGTTCATGATTCCAGCTCATTCCTTTTGCTACAGAGCACAGTGATACGGCTGTGGTCCTGGTCCTTGGTGGACTCACTATTTAGTATTCCTTGAGGAAGAGGGGCCATCGGTTAATTCTGCTGGGACCTAATCCTAGATGGGGGACTCAGACAGACAGCACATGGTTCCCCAGAATAACAGGTTAAGCCAATCTTATTAACATTACTGTCCACAGAGGAGAAGCCAAGACTCGAGGTGATGGCAAAATCTGCTGCCCCATAAAAAGAAGAGCATGTGTCTGGATTAGAAAAAGAAAGCGAGAGTTTCAACCAATGGACAGATCCTTACAGTGGAACTGGAAAAACACCAAACACTCTTCAAGTGTCTATTACCTGCCGTCTTTCAAACAGCCATTTTTAAATTCCATTCACTTTAAATCTATAGAAAAGTGGCAGCAATAATAGAAAGAGCAAGAACTCTTTCTACCCCTCACCCTTACATTAATGTCTCATACAGCCACAGCTTAATTACTAAAATAATAGGCAAGCAGCCTTGTGAGGTTGACTTTTGCATCTACAAGGCCCACCTTCCCCTCCCCTGCCCATCGAGGGTCACGAGGCCCCTCTGTCCTGCAGACTGCAAGGCTCACCTTGGAGAAAGGCAGAACAAAAGAATACTAAATAGAACAGACTCACAGGTAATCTAGATATTGAAGTTACCAGATACAGACTTTAAAATGACTCTGTTCCTTATGTTCTTTAAAAAATAGAATTAAGAAATGGAGGATTTGACCAGAGACTTGGAATCTATATTTAATAAATCAAATAAAAATTCTAGAGGTAGAAAATGCAGTAACTGTCTGAGTTGATTAAGATTTAATGCATTTAAAAGATGATTAGATATAACTGGAAAGAGGATTGAGGAACTGGAAGGTATGTGGACAGAAAATATCTAATCTGAAAATATCCTGAAAGGGTGAAGAGGAAGAATAGAGAAAGGATAATGGCTGAGAGGTTACCAAAACTGCAAAAGATGCAAAGAGACACATTCAAGAAGTGTTGTGAACTTTAAGCAGAATTAAATATTGAACACTAAGAACTAAGGGGAACATCGTAAAAGCATCTAGGGCTGCACACACATGAACACACACAAGCACGTGCTATGTACACACACACATTACATTATGTCAATTAACAGCACCTCAAGCAAATTTTTAAATAGTTATATGTATTAATCTTACGTTAAATGAGAAAGGAGTATGCCTTTTCCTATGTTTACTATTTTGTGGCAAGAAAACTACTAGCTAGGGCAGAGCCCAGCACCCTGCCAGGATTCCAATCTGGGTCAGTAGGCGCTGAGCCCACTGCTCTCTCTGATCTCCTGTGCTTCCTCATGGAGTTCACTTTGCCTCTCTCTTCCCCTTCTCCTCAGCTGTAAATTGCTGAACTCACAAGATAGTTAGGAAGATTAAATAAGATATTACACATGAAAGTACTGTGTAATTCAAAAACTGTAATTCATGCTTTAAAGGTAAAGTGTCTCTTCTCCGGGAAGCCCACCCTGATATATACACCTCTGAAATTCCTCTTGGGGCAAAGGCCTCCTCCACTGTGCTCGCATGGTACCCGTTCTTACCATTCCTGCAGCCCTGTGTACTGAAACCGTTTGCTTTCCTATTTCCCACTATCAGAGAGGCCCTGGTAGTAGGGTAAAACCTTAAGTCTAACTTTCATGGTGTCTACAACAGTTTACCAATTAAATGCTTTGGACTAATTATAGCACAGTGACTCTGGATGGTTCTCAATTATTTAACATTTCTGGATGGTTACTAGGTACTAGGCACTGTGCTAAAACTTCGCAAACATTTTCCCATGGCCCTAGGGGGAGACTGTTATTATACCCACTTTATGGATGAGGAATCTGAGGCTTAGGGAAGGACAGAACCATACCCAGAGTCAGCCGCTGGGAAGCAGAGGAGCTGACATTAGAGTTTGTAACCATCAGATACCACCCTTAGTCATTCTGTTCTTCCCCCATCCTGTGCCACCCCTGTGACCTCTAAGAAAAGTAGAGATTTTCATATCCTCCCCTGGAGAAGGATCCTGAAAGGAGCTGGGAGCTACAGGCACCCAGAATGCCCCGGAGGGGAATTCAGAGGACTTCCTCAGCAGCCAACCGCTCTGGCTGAGAACCTGCACAGGAACTCAGAGCCTGAGGGGCTCGAAATGAATTTATACCACCCTAAGAAAGAGAAATCAAAAGCCTGTCTCTTGTCTCCAAAGCTTGGGGTTAAAGAAAAAAGTCCCCAGCCACAGGTAGTTAAGTGATTATAAACTGTAAGAATAAATCAGCCTGATATAATTGCTCCAAGGAAAAAGATGACCAACATATTTAAAATGTCCACGGTGCCCCCTTCCCCATCTCCATTTGGCATCCTCTAATTACCTTCACATTTCATTTCCATCAGCAAGATGACCTGTATTTCCTTCGAGAAGTGCCGGGGAGGGGCCTGGCTGAGGAGCAGGGCCCCTGGTGGTAAATCAGACTCGCCATTAGGAGTGAAGTGCTCATCTCGGCAGCGCTAAATGCAGGATTTATAAAGATGTCTCCGCCATCCAGCCCAATTGTGGACACCATAATAAATTCATGAGTGGGTGCCAGGCTAGCACACTTCATTATGTGCGAGGCTCCTGGCCATTAATCTAGCCAGGTGGCGGGCAGGATTCCTGGGGAAGGAAGACAAATTTATGCGGCCCAAACTTACTCATTCCATTATGGATTTAATCGGCCCAGGCTCCAGGCTGCACAGAAGCGAGGGGACCGTTTTTTACACTTTGGATCAAGTGTGTGTAACTCCCAGCTGTGTCTTATTTCTTCCACAATAACGCCCTAATTTTATCCTTCACCCTGCTCTCAGGGAAAGTCTTCCAGAGACCTTCCTGGCTGCCACTTACTCCAGATAAAATATTTATACAATCAATTGACAGAGAGCATTTTCCCTTAAATGTTCTATTAACATGGAAATGCCCGCATGCAAAGCGGGCCTGGGAGCCTCTCTAGACACTTAACCCTTTACTTCATCACCAAGAAAGTTAGCAAAGGGCATAGAAGGGGATAGAAAATGGATCACAAAATTGAAGCTATTGTCTTAATCACAGGCATCTGCAGGAGTTGTGGACTAGCACACATAGTCATTTCCACTATGAGGAATTAGGAGTTCCTTTGGCCTCTCCACGGAACCAAACTCTACAAGCTGCATAAAGGTGCCAGATCTCGCATATTGTATGTCCACAGTTTCTGGCTGAAATAAGAACTTTTCAGCTTCCTACTGTCCTAGAGCAAGGCCAACAAACACTTGGTCTAAGGGTTCCACTTCTCCTTCTCGCACATTCGACAGCATATTTCTTCCAGTTGAGCCCAGCTAAGCCCTCAGAATCCTTCTCAACACAAGTAGATAATACCAAGCAATCCTGGTTGGTAAGGATAACAGTCACTGCGTCATGTATGCAGTGATTACCATTACAGTGGATGTTTTATGTAGAGTAACTCATTTGATCTCTGCTACAGCCCTATATGGTAGGTGCTAATGTTACCCCCATTTTCATATGAGGAGATTGGGGAGCAGCAAAGAAAGTTAATGTGACCCTTAGCTGAGCCAAACCCTGGAATGCAGCATTCCAGGCCTTCTATGACTCACCAGACTCTCCCCTACAAACCCACTACTGATCCTATTAAGCACATCACACCTATGAAACTTCCCAAAGGGAGAATTAGCACCCATATTAAATGAGTTGGTTTGCAAGTCCCCTACTTCAGGAGACTGCTGACAGTTGGGCCAAGGCCTGATCTTATGACATTTGGATCTTCAAGCTCGAGACCTGCTTCTGCCACCAATGTGATAGATTTGGGGCAGTTTCATCAATTACCAGCTCAAACAGGAGTAACATCATCCTCTTAGTAAACACTTCTACTAGGTGTGAGACACTGTGCCACGTGTGGGCCTTGCCGAAGGTGAGGATGGAAGAGTGAATAAAGTCAACCAGTTGTCTCTGGGGGACCTCCCATCTTTCAGAGGGACAGATGGCAAACACACAATAGCTCTGTAAAGCCCATTCAAGTGGTATGGGGCACAGAGCAGAAATGAGGACAGAAGAGCAAAGTTTAAACCAGAAAGATAATGACACTGTTAAAACTGGGGCTTGAAAGGTAAATGGGACTTTACCAAGTGGGCTGTGTGGTGGGTGTGGGGGGGAAAGGCACGCAGGCAGGACAGACGCCACACAGGCAGGGCAGATGCCACAAACAAAGGCCTGCGGAAGTCAGGAGCACACAGTGCTTGGGAGTGGCCGACAGAAAGATGCTCACCAGAGTGTCCAGATCCCTCACCTTTAATAAAGCTTTATTGATGTTTGAAGAAAGAGAAATGAGTGATACTTGCCTTTAATCAGCTCTTCCCTGTTGAGTCCTCTTCAGAGGAAAGTATCTTCCTTTATTCCTGTCTCCTTATCTGTTTTCTCAGTCCTAGAACTTGGTCTCCTTCTGAGATGAAGCTCTCCAAAGGATGTAGGGAGAGGATTTGGAGACCAGAAGAGCCCTGCAAATATTCAAATCAGGAGGAGACGCAAACAGAGGAAACAGAAGATGTCCCTGTTTGGGCTCACTGGGGCCACATGAGATCAAAGTCAGTTGCCACCGTGATTTAGGCTAAGCCAAGCTAAAATCAGGGACATTGCGAATGGGATTTTCCCATTACGCCGGTGAACAGAGAAATGGGCATAAATATCCGACACCCCCTGGTGTCTGGAGACAGCTCTCCTAAGAAACAGAAAAGAAAAGAAAACAGCCGACATTGTGGATTGTCAAAACTTACTGGGGAGAAAATTAAACAATATTCTGAAGGTGAGAGGATGAGTAGGTCTCTGAAAACACAAATCTACAAGAAAGCAATAATAATAATGGAGAACTGTTTGGTATTTTCAACAGTATGAGTTTCTTGAAAATGAAATACCAAGCTCTAAGAGTATAAGTTAAGACCAACAGAATGAAATGCAAATAAAAATAAAGGCGTTCAAGAACAATTATATGGAAATTAACAACACGATAGCAGAATTAAAATATGGACTGCATACAGAGGAGAGCAGAATCAGTGTTGCAAATGTCAAGTCATGGAATGGAGGATAAACTAGAAGAACTTTCCAGAATGTCGGAGGGAAAAAAATAGATGAAAATGATGCAGAAAGACGAGAAATGTGGAGAACACGTGAAAAGGCAGGGAAATTGTCTCCTTTCTTTCTTTATATTTACAGTTTGTTAACAGGTTTTCCACTTTAGTGTTGCTTAAGTCCCCCTAATAAAACCAGATTTCTGTGGGTTTTATAGCTGTCCATATAGTACTTAGACATAAGTTCAGGCAGGGCTGGGCTAGAAGAGAAAAGTGAGTGGTTCTGATTCAAAATCATTAATCTGCTCCAAGATCAAAAGCTGAATGTCAGTTAGCTATTGCTGTGTAACAAATTACCTCAAAACTAAGTGACTGCAAAAATCACTTTATTTTGCTCATGATTCTGTGAAAAGAATTTAGGAAGGGTTCTGCTGGATGGTTCATCACTGAGGCACATGGTGCGAGTGAGGTGGATGGGGCCGAGGCTCTACTTCCAAGACGGCTTCTCTGCAGTCCCTGGTGATACAGCTGGAAGGCTGAGCTCAGTGGGATTCCTTTCACTCTTCATATAGTTCAGGATTCCTCCACGTGAAGCAGAGAAGTCATATTTCTTACCTGGCAGCTCAGGGTGCCAAGAGCAAGTGTTTCAAGAGATAGAAAGTTGACTTACCTGGGCTTAGACTCTGGCACAGTGAATCTTCCACTGTATTCTAATAATCAAGCCATCACAGAGCCCACTCTGGTGGAAAGGAGAACATAAAATACCAATTCTCAATCAGAAGAATGTCAAAATTTGTGGCTATCCTTTTTAGACAAAATCTCACTTTGTTGTCCAGGCTGGAAGTACTATAAGTATAGCTCCCTGCAGACTTGAACTCCTGGGTTTATGTGATCCTTCCTCAGCCTCCTTATCCTGAATATCTGGCACTACAAACCTGCTCTACCACACCTAGATAATTTTTCTTTTTTGTAGAAATAGGGTCTTGCACTGTTGCCCAGACTGATCTTGAATCCCTGGCCTCTAGCAATCCTCTTGCCTTTGCCTCCCAGACTGCAGGGATTCCAGGCCTGAGCCACCACACCATCTTTAGTCTGCCTTCACTCCTTGCACATCAGTCTCTCTTCCCTTAGGATGATTTATTTCTCAGGAGCCCTCTCAGTCCTTCATGAAAATAGATTCCTACACTTGATCTTAGCCAAAAGGCCGAGAAGCAATTGAAAATAGATTCCTGATAGATGCCTCCCTAAAGCTCACTAGACTTGTCTGAGGTTGAAACTCAAACTAGAGCCCTTTCTTGGAAACCTAGTGGTAAAAAATTAAATAAATTTTTTTTTAAAAAAAAGAAACTTAAAAAGTAAACTTTCCACATTATATGAGGAGAAAAAAGGGAAGAAGAAAACCCCAGGAGGTTTATAGCAGAAAATCAATAAACACATCATTTAAAACAGAAAACAGAAAATAAAATGAAAGAAATGAGAACATGCATGCTAGTCCTAAAAATAAAATTTATATTTCCCCAGGCAACACCGACCGATAAGAAAGAAAATAGGGTGCTAGATATAATAATTACCCATGTGTTTGCTTTGGTCTCCACAGGCAGGGTCTTAGGTTGCAGAAATATACCCCTTAAGTTGTCAAAGTTTTTCTTGACAACTGGGGGAGTCCCTCATCGGCTCCTTGCCAAGTCCAACCTGCAGCCTGGTTTTATCCCCTGGGCCCCCACGCACCTGGCCAGGCACCTGCCAAGTTCATCTACCATCCCCTGGATGAACACAGGGGCCCGGGTCCTTGCAGTATCTCATGTTGAGCATGGCAAAGATGAGGCAAAGTTTGTCTTTTCTCTTTTGGATTAAAGTGTATTAGAATGGCCCTGAGATGATGCCGCCTGAGAGGATCCACCCTGCCCAGCTGGTAGCGATGCCACCTTTCTCTGTGTGTCTGTCTTTCCCCTCGCTCCTATTTCCTGTCTATTTCTCTATCACACATGAGGCCCCCACTCTCCAGCACCGTAGGCTTGGATGGGTCTACACACAACCAAGAGGAATTGTACTGTCCTAAATGAAAGCCGCTTCTCCATAATCTCTTAAGTCTTCGACTGTAGGCAGCTCTTCTCACCAGCACCTTTTCTTTTCCAGAGAAGGAAGTTACCCCCAAGACTTCCATCTCTCGGTCCTCTGAAGGCACACCCCCAGCTGCCAGGTCTGCCCAGACTCAGCTGCAGCAAATCACAGCTCCCAGGACAGGTGCCTCATTTCGAATACCCTATTAAAAGACTCCCTAATGAGAACAAAAATAAACTTTGACTGTATTCTACCTCTGCATGGCATGTCTAAAGAAAATGGGACAGAGGGCTATGAAAACTGTGTTACAGAGAAAAACAAAGCACGTCAAAGTAAAAAGAAAGCCCATTACAATCTAAGTTTTACATTCAAAAGAGAATAATTTTATGATGACAGAAATAAAATCTCCAATAACTTTATAATAAATCTTTATGTACCTTTAAATATTTAAATGTTTTGGAATAGTAAGAGATGTGCTTCGAAAGGGTTAACAAATCATAGATTTCTTTAACGTATCCAGTAAACTGAGAAATTTATTTTTTTCAGTGTTTTTTTTTTTTTTGGCCGGGGCTGGGTTTGAACCTGCCACCTCCGGCATATGGAGCCGGCGCCTTACTCCTTTGAGCCACAGGCGCCGCCCTAAACTGAGAAATTTTTAATAAGAGTAAAGATATATAGTAGGTTCAATTTTGTTGCCCAGCAATACTTTTTCAAGCATTAGTAGAACATTTTAGAAAACTTACCCCAGCCTGTATTATTATGAAAGCCTTGATAAGAAAGAAAAGTTTATAGGCCAAATTCCCTGATAGAACTAAAGTAAATGGAACCATTTCCAACAAACACAAAGAAAGTGATAGAAACTTGGATAATAAATAAATACGTTAAAAAATTCCCATAAATAGTTATGGAGTCAAAAGGGAAATAAAAACCCGAGTTACAGACTAGAAAATAATGAAATGAGAACAAAACAGTGTTTTGTCAAAACCCACGGGCTGCTGCCAAAGCAATAAATTATCTTATTATTTAACAAGAAAGAATAAAAATAAATGAATTAAGACTTTGCTTCAAGAACTTCATAAATGAACAACAAAATATTGTAAACCAAGGAAGGGTGGATAAAAATTAAATAGATAAAAAAAAAAGATTGAGCTAATCAAAGAGAAACATAGTATAAACGTATGAGCTGATTCTTTCAAGCAATGAGAAAACAAATTCTACTCTGGCAAATCTACTAGTAAAAAATAGAGTAAATTAAAATAAAACCAGAAATGAGACTATAGCAAGAGATGAAGAGTTTTTAAAACGAACTAATGAAGTCCTCTCTGGTATAAAAATAAAGAAGGAAAGCATAAAAAAAATAGACTACATGAACAAGAAAAGTTTTGTGCGTTCAGAAAATTAAAAATCAAAAACGTATGCCAAATCTAAATTAATAAGCATAATATGAGCAACCAATAGAAAGTGGGGAAAGAATATGAATAGGCAACCCAGAGACGAAGAACTATAAATGCCTGAGATATATATGAAAAAAATTGTTGCTCTCAATAATAATGAAAAAATGGAAATAAAAAACAATGATTCAGACATTTTCAAGGTAATGATCAGAGTTGTCGAAGGTACAGGGAAGCTGTGCAACGTTTATGGCGTTGTAAACTAGTTCAGTTTGCAAAAGAAAACCTGGAAAGAAGGAGCAAAACAACGTACAATATCTCTAACTTGTGATTTAATTCTATGCCTAAAAATACATGCCAGCCACATAATCACACCTGTACCTATTGTATCTATTTACCAAGTTGTATATCCCAGCATTATTCCTAAAAAGAATTAGAAGTAACTTCCATGTCAACCAATATATTGTGTAAATAAGTTATGGTACGTCTATGTCATAGGATATTATGCAGTGGTTAAAATGACATTTTTAAAAATGATTGACCATTTTTTTTATTTTTTAACTTAATTTTTATTAAATCTGAACTTTACACATTTATGGGGCACAAAGTGATGATTTGATATACAGTATGGAATGCTTAAATCAAACTGATTAATATAACCATCACCTCACTTACTTATTTTTTGTGCTAAGACATTTATAATATACTCTTAGTTGCTCTGAAATGTAGCCTGGCGTTGAGCACATTAGGTGAGATCCCTCCAAATACCCTCCCTCCATAACCCTTCCACTCCTCTCTTCCTCCTCTCCCCTCCTTCTTTCTGGACTATATTTATGTTTTATCATTTGTATGAATCTGTAAGTGATTATATATTGGTTTTATAATAATATTGAGTACATTGGATACTTTTTTCCCCCATTCTTGAGACACTTTACTAAGAATATTTTCCAGTTCCATCCAGGTAAACATAAAAGATGTAAAGTGTCTTTGTACGTTTTATTAACCAAAACAGGAAGCTAGCTAATCCAATAGATTAAGTTTACAGATTGAAATGTTAAAAGGACCTTGAATTCCTGATACATGAGATATATTTTTTACATTTATTTTTCTATGTGCTCCAAATGTTCTAAAATTGACACATGTATCTTTGTAATCAAATTAAACATTGAGAATTCTCTTTTACAGATTTAGATATTAAGTCAAGTGGGCAGTTTCTAAGAAAATGTGATTACTCAAAACTGATTTAAAACATTTCCAGAACTATTAAAAGGTAGCCTTTGGAAAAGGCTCTAGGGGTAGACTGTCTTGTCAATATTTTCACACGTCCAAGAGGCCAAATTATTTACACACTGATAAGTTTTCCAAAGTTAGAAAAAAACTAGAAAGCTTCCTGATTCATCTTACAGCAAAACAAGACAAAGATAACAAAGAAATCTGCAGCCCAATCTCATTTATAAATATAGATTCAAAACAGTTTCCAGATTAAAAAATCATAATGGATTGAAACCAGAAGTATGTTAAAATATAACAAACCAAAGATGGTTCAAAATATTATCTAGCTCAGGAAATAAAGAATGGTATAATATTCATGACATCTATTAAGACAAAATGTTACATCAATAAATTCAAGGGTAAAACCATGTAATTATTTTGATCGATGCCAAAAGGGAATTTGATCAAAATCAACAGCCAGTTCTTAGTAATCTGGAAAGAAAAGCAGACTTCTTCACTGTATTAAAGTCTTATACAGTGTTTAAAAACATATGTCCTGGCACCAGAGTTTATGGATATGAATCTTGGCATTTCTACTTGCTTAGAGACAAATAAAGTGGTAGCTTCAATCAGAATTTAAAAAGGAATAAGATTTTGTTTTTGCAGATGACATGATGTGTACCGAGAACATCAAAGGCAAAAATGTATGTGACACTCTTGAGGAAGAAGTACTTGGGACCTGGGGAAAAAATGTCAATTCCCTTTACATTGTATATCCCTTTTTCCTGCTTGCAATTAAAGGAAAATTATCATTCAGGAGTATTTTCTGTTCAATTAAAAAGAAGAGTGGAACTGTACTGGGGCAGCCAACACACGTTTTCAGGAAACCATGTACAATTTGGAAAATTAAAATTAAAGAGGGAGACGTCAGGGTTAAAATTATAAACATACAAAACTCAAATGAAATGATAGGATCCTGTGAGATTTTCATAGACACATACAGTGGAAAATTTGTGTGTGTGTGAGAGAGAGAGAGAGAGTGTGTGTGTGTGTGTAGGTTAGGGACAGGGCAGTATATTCTTAAAGCTAGGAGATGTATGTGTATACTATTCTCTATAAAGAGTTAAAAACAAAAGCATATAACTTAGAGGAAACCTAATGGTGTATAAATTATACGTAGTAGTTCCAAACTAATAAATGCAAAAATAATTTATGCCTTACTTGATCTAGTCACAATGTCAGTTCTCGTTGGCATAATAAAAATAGCTGTTCAAATTAGAACATGTGATTAAATTTCAAAAATAAAAATTTTGAAAAGAAATCTAAAATTATGAATAGAAAAAATGATGAGGACTAATTAAAAATCAGTAGTATAACTGAATTAGTAGCACATGTACAGAATAGAAACCTTTCTTACAGTCAATAGCCCCCCCCCAAAAAAAACAGAAAATAATACTGATTGATACAATGACCTCAGACATAAGACAACATTATACATAAAAACATTTGACAATATTTTAATGATAAATTTACAGAACTTCATACAATATTTTATGAAAGTATAAAATCCTATGTAAACTAAGTGCCTAAGATGCCCTGTTTCTGAAAGAGAAGGTGAACTATTATTGAATGGATGTCAATTGCTTCTGAATTTGATAATATATTTTATACAATTCAGGCTAAACTTCCTTGAGATTCACCTGGGTGAGCAGGGAAAGATAGTGCTGGATACCAGGAATCACAAGGTTTTCTGGAGGTATGGACAGGCAAAATTATTCAGAACATTTTTAAGGAAGGGAGATCAACTGTACTGATTCACTTGACCATATATTCAAATATAGTCAATTAGGTCAGGCGCGGTGGCTCATGCCTGTAATCCTAACACTCTGGGAGGCCGAAGCAGGAGGATCACTTGAGCTCAAGAGTTCAAGACCAGCCCGAGCACGAGCGACACTCTTAAACCAATTAGAGCCCAAGAATATGGGGAAAGGGGAGAGAGAGGGAGGGGAGCAGGGAGGATGGGTGGAGGGAGGGTAATTGGTGGGACCACACCTACGGTACATCTTACAAGGGTACATGTGAAATTTACTAAATGTAGAGTATAAATGTCTTAATACAATAACTAAGAAAATGCCGTGAAGGCTATGTTAACCAGTTTGATGAAAATATTTCAAATTGCATATAAAACCGGCACATTGTACCTCATGATTGCATTAATGTACACAGCTAGGATTTAATTTTAAAAAAAAAGTAGAAAAACTAGCTGGGCATTGTGGCAGGCACCTGTAGTCCCAGCTGCTCGGTGGGCATGGGCAGGAGAATAGCTTGAGCCCAGGAGTTTGATGTTGAAATGAGCTAGGCTGACACCACAGCATTCTATCCTGGGCAACAGAGTGAGACTGTCTGAAAAAACAAAACAGAGCAACAACAACAACAAAACCAAATGAATTCAATTAAAACCGTAATACAGCAGGTCTTCCAACAACACTGTTCCATTCAACGTCCTCTCCTTAGAATGCTGATGAGAAGAAAAAGTATCAGTTCCTGGCTGGGGCCCTGCCTATGTGCTTTGCTCCAGGCACCCAGGCTTCCTCCCATTCCCAAAGCTGTGCATATTCAGTGAATTGGTGTGTCTGTGTGGTCCCAGAATGAGTGGTATGTGACCGAGTGAGTGTGCCCTGCCTTGGAACAGTGTCCTTTCCAGGACAGTTGCCACCTTGTGTCCTGAGTTGCCAGGGTGGGCTCTGGCCACACTCAATCCTGAACTGGAATACATGGGTAGATAATTATCTTACCTGTTTTTATTAGTCTTTCTTAAATGCACATAGACCTCATATTTATTTCTGTTTTTAATATTGGAAGTGTTTGGGGAGGTCTTGATTTAGAAGTTCCGTGATTATTTTTGTGACTAGAAATATGCCCTAGGGAGTTCCCTCTTGTTTGTTATCAATTAGCATACAATAAAACTGGTTTGGTTATTTGTCATTGCACCTAAAGTTGCTGTGTCCGGGAACTTAGCAACCAACGGCATTGAGTGAACATTTTTTGTATATATTTCAGCCAGCGCACACTACTTACGGCTGCAGTATAGATCCCCAAATAGGAGTGTCTTATAAACAAAGACTTAGGTCTTGTCTCTGAGGCCTGTCTGTTGTGGACTGACTGGGGACTCTTACTTCTTAGACCGACAGATGGTGTCACTGGTGAAGGACAGAACTCTGGGCAGTTTCCCACTGGCTACTAGCCCAAGAAAGGCTCATATTTCATCATCCAGAAGTAGCCAGAGGACTCCATGCAACGCTACGGACCCCAGGGAATGCATCTAACTAACCACATTCCTTAAAGCCAGTAAGCTAGAAATGTGGGTGAATAGCATTAATAACTACCACAGATGCTTAAGCTAAAGAAAGCCAAGGAGCGGCAAGCCTGCAAACAAACCCTATTAAATGAGGACACCACGTGTGTGGCATCGAGTGAGGGAGAGAATGCAGAATTAAGTAAGAGGAATCAATTGGAAAATTGATTAAATATTGGAAGTGAAAAAAATTAGTTTTTCACCCCGTGCCCAATAAAGTGCAGATGCTGAATATGCCCAAAATAAACTTCAGAAAAGTGGCAGGAACTATATATGTTTCTATGTTAACTGTGTATATACTTAATCATATTTACATATAAAAGCCTCCATGTGTATATAGATAGATAAATCATACTTTTTTAAATTTTTATTTATTTTTTTGAAGTTTTTTTGGCCAGGGCTGGGTTTGAACCCACCACCTCCAATATATGGGGCTGGCACCCTACTCCTTTGAGCCACAGGCACTGCCCCATAAATCATACTTATATCTGCTTAAGATAGAGAAGGGATGACTGACCTTAAAAGTAAGGAAATAAATCCCAAAATAAAAAGAAAGGATTTGACCAGACACATAACAATTTCTGGGGTTTTTTGTTTTGTTTGCAGTTTTTTTTTTTTGTTGTTGTTGTTGTTATTTGTTTGTTTTGGCCAGGGCTGGGTTTGAACCCACCACCTTTGGTATATGGGCCAGTGCCCTACTCCTTGAGCCACAGGCGCCGTCCCACATTAAAATTTCTTAACATAAGCATCCACACATATACACATACAAAAGTCAAACACAGAATGGAGAAGATATTTATAACAAATTACTAATCTCAATAAATACTAATGGGTCTAAAGAATTTATACCAGAGAAAAACAGAAAAAAAATCTCCAAAAGATTTGGATAAAAGACACAAAATATACAAATAACTACAATCATTCTAAGAGTTCAACATCACTGATATTATAAATGCAAATATTTAAAACAAGATACTATTTTTTATGTAAGGCACAGCAATTTTTGAAAATTATCATTCTTGATGAACATTTAGAGAACATAGCCCTCGGGTTTCTTCCTGATAGAAAGGTAATCCAGAGTCATTTTTCTGAAAAAAACAATCTAACAATATGAATCAAGGATCTTAATAATTCTCACAACCCTGGAGGCATTCATGGCTCCATTTATAAAAATTAATTCAAGGAAAATAATCATCCCCGTATAAAAAATTTCCATGTAAGTTATCAAGTAACTGTAGCCAAACAGATAGACAGACCAAAAAACCTGGAGAAAACCAGTGGCCAACTACAGAATATTTCTTGAATAAATGCTGACACATCCATCGTGTGGCTTACCCTTGCAGACTTGAACTGACAATGCTTACAAAAGAATTTAATGACACGGATACTGTACACGCTTTAGGGTTAATGTTTTAAAAAGCAACAAATGATCATGAATTTAATTTCAGGGAAACTTAAGGGACAAACATATACAGTATGGAATAAAAGTCTAAACTTTAAACTTTTAGACTCTAAAGGGGACTATCTATCTATTATGGCTACGCATGGAATGGGGGAATTTGTTTATTTTTTTCTCCTTGTCTTTATTTTTTCCAATAAGCATGTATTACTAAAATAATAGGAAATTTTTATTTTTAAGCAATGAGGATATTTAAAGTATCCCTTTTTGTTCAGCTTAACAAGATTCTAAATATTTTTAAGTGTCCTTAAATATGTTTCTCTGTGGATAATTTGGGATAAGAAAAATGGTGAAGTACACAAAAGTAAATATGTTGCCCATATTTGCTCCTCCCTGCATCTGTGGCAGACATCACAAATCAATCCCAGCACTCTTCCTGCTAGGCTGGCCCAGATGCCCTCCGAGCATAAAACTCTAGAGAGCCACTACCAATTAATCACTTCAAAATGATGTCCCATTTCTGGTGTTGAAAAAAATGAGCCCTGAATTGTGTTTTTAGAGACAAGGATTCCCATTCTGTAACCCCAAAAACTTGAGCAAGTGAGCCCCCATCTGAGCCTCTCTGTAAACGAAAGATCACAAAAGGCTGTGTCAGCTCTGGGAAATTCTGACCAGCTGTTCCATTTCCCAGCACCACCATCATATCCCAAAGTCATCTTCCAACAAATCATTACATATCTATGGAAATTTGAGCTATCGAATGCTCCGTTTTGTTTTTTGTTTGTTTGTTTTGTCTTTTTGTTTTGTTTTGAGACAGAGTCTCAAGCTGTTGCCGTGGATAGAGTGCTGTGGTGTCATAGCTCACAGCAACCTCCTACTTTGGGGCTCAAGTGATCCTCTTGCCTCAATTTTTCTACTTTAGTAGAGATGGGGTCTCATTTTTCTCAGGCTGGTCTCAAACTTGTGAGCTCAAGCTATCTACCTGCCTTGGCCTCCCATAGTGCTAGGATTACAGGTGTGAGCCACCATGCCTGGCTAACGCCCAGTTTTGCTTAACATCCTCCCTTCCTTGTAGAGCTGAGATTCTCAGCAGTGGTACTATTAACATTTTGTACCTTATAATTCTTTGTGTGAGGGCATTTTAGGATGCCTCACCTCTATGTCAGGAGCACACCCCTATTTGTGACAATCAAAAATATCCCAAAGATGCTATCAAATGTCCCCTGGGGTGCAAAGTGGCCTCCAGTTGAGGACTGCTGTTGTAGGAAGCAATTACTAATAGTTGTTTTAGATTCTGAGATTGACTGAAGGACACCCCCTCACCAGGGTTGGAGGTGAAAAGGGAATCTGAAAGTGCTTCCCACCTTTCAGTTGGACCTTTCTTTGGAGACAATACGGCGTCCCTGAGAGTCAAGGATGAGACCCTGGGGATGTGACACGCTGCACCCTGCCTTACCTCCTGTGTGCGTGGGATGGCTGCCAGGGGGGCCAGGGCCTTCACTGAAGGCATAAATCACCATTCAGGACTGCTGCGCACTTAGCATAATGGAGTGATTGACAGGTGGATATTTACGCTCAGCTGACTAAATGGGCAAATCAATCAACTGGTCGCAGTGTAGAGTGAGGGTGGTGAAGGCATTACCAGGTGCTAGGACCATTGTGTTCACTCCCTGGGAGTACCATGGAAGATTCTGGAAAGTTTTCTTAGTGAGCCCTGCTCTGAGGTGTTTATAGAGACTCCCTTACTGCCTCCTGGCTTTCCCAGTTGTTACTTTATATAAGCAAAGCTTCTATTTTCCCATCTCCAGGAGAAAAAACTGGGTCCCCCATCCCTGCCCAGGTAAAGAAATGTGGCCAACCATGGGGGCCACATCAGGCTCTCTGATTTATGTCCAAAGGGGTTAGTCATTCAAATTAAACAAAGAAAAAAAATACTCCCCTTTTTTGTCAGAGCCAACATGATTTCTAACTTTCAGTTCATCATTTGGGGCTGAGGGGGATGTAACTCAATTAAAGACAGAAACATTAAATACACAGTAAAACCATCACACGTCAAGGATTTATAGGGGTATCGATTAGCACCATCAGTGAAGTATTTACCTTAATCGATAGGAAAAGGTGATTTAAATGTTTAGGTGTCTCCTGCTCTTCTGCTGGCCTCGGTGTCTCTAAAAGCTTACATTTTATGGGATATACTCCTCCGTTTCCCTCAGTGCTCCCTGTAGCACACTTTATTGCCCAGGGTGAAGTCCTCCCCTTCCCCATCACCACACTTGCCTTTGACACCTGTTGCAGGGTGGATTCTCCAAAAGCAGATGCAATCGAGTTTGCGGTACAAGGTTTTTAACATCTGAGATTATTTTATTTTATTTTATTCAACATCTGTGATTCTGAAGAAGTGCCAGGGTGGAGCACAGAGGCTTGAGCTATGATGCAGCCCAACAGAGACAGAGCCTTGGGACAGGGAGCTCTGGGGTCCTGCCCCACAGTGGCCCACACCACAGCACAGTGACCAGACATTTGTCGTCCTCCCTCACCAAGTTGCCCACCACCCCAGGAAGGATGTGACCTCAGCAGGTGGCTCTTGGAAGCTCAGGCAGACCCTCAGGGAGCTGCTGGCCGGAGGCTGGATGGCAAGTCCTTCCCTAGGGACGATCAGGGCAGCACATTTCCAAGGCTACTGCAAGCCCTTGAGTGGTCATCAGAGAGTCTATCTGTGCTGTGTTATACCTTGAAGAAAAATGGTGACATACATGGAAGGTAAATATGTTGCCCAAATTTCCTCCTGCTTTACTGTCTCTGTTCAAAAGAGACCGTAAGTCAGGGGCCATCATAAACCAGGGTTGGGGTGATCAAATACGACGTTTTGTTTCTCCAACACTCTGAATCCCAGTGGGGGGACTCCTCTGTGGTGACAGGATGGAAATGACTTTTCTAACCATTTTAGTATATTAGAAAAGACACCTGGCCAGGTGAGAGCCAGGTCACCTGACTTTGAGGCCCAGGTTAGACCTTCATTTTGGATGACCTTGGTCCCACCACTTCCTCCTTCTGGGTTTCAGCCTTCATACCTAAAAAAACAGGTTGCATTAGAAGGGCGATTCCCTACTTTTCCAAATCACTAGAATTTCCCTGTGGAGCATTTGTTAAAATCTAGATTCCAGCGAGTATCCTAGGAATCTGATTAGTGTCATCAGAGTCCCAAACAATTCTTTCCTCTGCTCAGTTGATTGTACAGCCAGACTAGGATTCCTTGAGCCAGACCTGCTGAATCAGAATCACCTGGGGAAGTGTATAAGGTGGCATTCTTGAGATTCTCCAGCCCCAGCCTGTAACACTTTGATTCAAAGTCTGCATTTAAATAGAAACAATACTGATTGGTGGTAATCAGAGTGACAGATCAATTGCATTGATGGTCCCAATTCTCCACTGTGCCCGTATCAATGCTCTCCTCGTGTGATTTTGGAGTTCTCCTCTAAGGGCAGAATGAAGGCTTCCCTCCACCCACGTGATTTGCTGCCCAGTGGAAGCAGGTTTCTACCTGCAGCCCTGTCATCACCATGAGAAGCCCATCCCTGGCCTCATCCACCGATGGCAGGAGGAAGAGGAGAGACGCTTAAAGGCTTGGTTTGGGAGCACGGAGCATTAGAGGTCATTGGCAAGATGGAAAAGGGGAAACAAAAGAAGAGAGAAAGTTGGGA
Source organism: Galago senegalensis (assembly GCA_963575145.1). NCBI lineage: Eukaryota > Metazoa > Chordata > Mammalia > Primates > Galagidae > Galago > Galago senegalensis. The sequence continues at coordinate 33,096 of CAUYTI010022507.1, forward strand.
GTAGAGGAAGTAGCTTCCCATTCTCTGTGTCTGAAAGCAGAAAGGAAAAGGAATAATTATTGCCATGATTATAATTACAGCATAGTCTCAGAAAAACAGGCCATTTGCAAATCCTTCCCTCACGCTGGGAAGATGAGGCATCTAAAGCAGCCGTGGTGACCGCAGATGAGGCTTCTGCTGTTTCCCCTTTACTCAGGGAGGGATCATGAAATGGGCAGGTTGGTGCAGAATGGCCAGGCACAGATACCACCCCTGCCCTAGCAGACAGAAGCCCCTGAATTTTGGAGTCAGAGCCCCCACTCACAATTTCTGGTCAAACTCACCGAAATTATTGAGCTGTACTGGGACTCTGGGCTTGTGGAGAGAAAATGTTTTATTAAATTTCAAGAGGGTTCAGTAAACCAGGTATGTCTCTGAAGTAACTTTGGTTATTTGGGGTAAGATAGGTGATAAGGTCTTTCCCAAAGTGCATAGTTTCCAGAATAATCTCCCTTACCCCACGAGGATGATGGCTCTCATCCTTTCTTGATGTGATATCCTTTTTCTGTCCTGTTTTCTTGGGCAGCCTTGGAGACCCCAGTGGAGCCTTCCCCAATGCCTGGGAACTGACCTCTTGCCCTGTCCATAGCTGATGCCAGGCAGCCCAGTGTATGCTGCCTGTGTCTCACACCACTAACCAGGAAGCCAGTACTCCGGCTGGCCTGGACAACTGACCCTTACACTGGGTAAGCCCCATAGAAATACCCAAGACCAGGTGTCCTGGCCTACAGAGAGGTAGGAAGACCCAGTTGTTAGGAGCTTAGCCCCAAAAGCTACGCCACTGTGTACCGCCCAGGGCAAGTTCCCTAACTTCTCAAAGGCTCCATCTCCTTACCTGTAAAGGGGATGATGATGGGATCATTGTATAAAGATGGAGTTTATTACTATAAAGTGCTTAGAACAGTGCCTGGCACAGGGCAGGGTCTCTGGAAGGATTGGCCTTGCCTGTCGTTAATCAATCTCTTCTTCCCCACTTCCCTTCAGCCCCCTTTTCTAAGTGCCCAGGAAGTTAGGACAAGCTCTATCTACTCCCTGGCACATTGGGAATGCAACTTTGAAGAAAGAAGCTCCCCAGATCCACAGATGAAACACAGAGCATTGGCAGGGAGTTGGGATTTCAACATCACCCTCCCATAATCAGACCCCCCAAACCTCCCACCCTCCATGACACCCTTCTAACCTGGCTTCCTCCAGCCCCTCCAGAGGACGCCCATCATGCCCTGTGCTCCTCTCCGCCTCGTGTCTCTTCTTAGGGAAAGCCAGCGAGATGTCTGGATCTCTTTGCTTTTAAATCCGCTCTCTCTATTTGAAATGAGCCTTTAATGTAAGCCACGTCAAATCCTTTTGGGAAGTAGGAAGCTAGACATCATAAATAAACACATTTGGATTAGCTGGGGAGCAGGCCGGGGAGAAGGCAGAATTATAGGATATTTTTTAAGTGGATGCAGCTTTATTCCTCTCAAGTATTTACAGTGACTGTTCCCGCGCTGTCACTCTGTGAATCTAACTGCTGACAAATTATTTCTAAGTTGAGGTCCTGCTGGGACATCTTTGTTGAGTAAATTAGAGGACAGGCTTCCATACTAATTGAAGGCCAGCGGTTGTGCTGATGACAAAGGCGTCCTCACTATTCATCATAAGTAGGTTGAAGCAGGGTCTGCCTCATTCCATCCTGTTCACAGGGGTACACGGCTCAGAGCCTTGGCTTCCTGGGCTCAGCAAAAGCCCTACTCAGCCTGGGCAGCTACATACATGGCCCTGGGTTTTTAACCCACACTGGGCATCCGTCCCTGTCTCAACACCCTCGGAAGGTGCTCTCTGCTTGGTTCTAATATTCTGAGAACTGCCAAGAATGTAGGGCAGGGAGGCCACAGGGAGATGGCGGTTTGCACTATGCGACTCACCCCTTTTCATCACTCAGCGTCCCGCACCTGCTAGTCACCTGTCATCGCAGACCACCAGGTGCAGGTGACACTAACAAAACACAGCAAGTCCCCTGTCCTCGTGGAGTTTACCTTCTGCCTGTGGGGACAGACATAAGTAAGCATACAAGCAAGATGATTCCTATCTTGGTAAGTGCTGTGGGGACAATGGAAGTGGGAAATGAAATGGAAAGTGACGGGGGTCCAGAGAAGGCCACTATGGACCTCAGAAGGAAAGGGACAGGGGTCCAGAGGAGGCCACTAGGGACCTCAGAAGGAAAGGGACGGGGGTCCAGAGGAGGCCACTAGGGACCTCAGAAGGAAAGGGACGGGGGTCCAGAGGAGGCCACTAGGGACCTCAGAAGGAAAGGGACAGGGGTCCAGAGGAGGCCACTATGGACCTCAGAAGGAAAGGGACAGGGGTCCAGAGGAGGCCACTATGGACCTCAGAAGGAAAGGGACGGGGGTCCAGAGGAGGCCACTATGGACCTCAGAAGGAAAGGGACAGGGGTCCAGAGGAGGCCACTAGGGACCTCAGAAGGAAAGGGACGGGGGTCCAGAGGAGGCCACTAGGGACCTCAGAAGGAAAGGGACGGGGGT